>VDFB02074231.1:0-17089 GCA_007258455.2 Sequoia sempervirens
ACTATAATAATATTATAATAATTATAATAACTATAATAATATATAATAATTATAATAACTATAATAATATTATAATAATTATAATAACTATAATAATATAATAATTATAATATATGTGTATTATAATAATTATAATAATTATAATAATATATTAATATTATAATAATTATAATAATTATAATAATATATTATAATTATAATAATTATATAATAATTATAATAATTATATTAATTATAATAATTATATTAATTATAATAATTATATTAGTATAATAATTATATTAATTATAATAATTATAATATTATATTAATATTATATTATTAATATTAATTTTAGCTAATGATATATATTAATGTTATATATTAATGTGTATATATTAATATTATATATTAATATTATATTAATATTATATTAATATTATATTAATATTTTAGGCTACTTGAGGTGGGTATGACCCTATAAAGTATAGTCTTTGGTAAACTTTTACTTGACATTTGTCGGCGGTGCTGGTGCGACACACCCTCCGGTACCACGGGGGTGGGGGAGACTAGAAATTGTGACCAACCTCCTGCTATAGGAAAGATTTAGCCAACCAAGCTAGGGCCCCAACCCCTATTAATATTATATATTAATTATATATTAATATTATATATTAATATTATATATTATTATATTAATATTATATATTAATATATTAATATTATAATATTATATTAATATTATAATATTATATTAATATTATAATATTATATTAATATTATAATATTATATTAATATTATATTAATATATTAATATTATATTAATATATTAATATTATATTATATTATAATATTATATTAATATATTAATATATTAATATTATATTAATATATTAATATTATAATATTATATTAATATATTAATATTATAATATTATATTAATATATATTATAATAATTATACATGACACCACAATTTTCATTTTAATTGACATAATCTAAAAACCTAGCTCATCAAATTGGAGAAGTGAGTCGCGCGCCAGTGGAGGAAAGGTTGCAGGAAGCCACAGATTGAGCTTGCTTGGCTACAAAAATTGGAATTTTTGTGATTTGTTTTTCCGTGAAGGCCTCTGCATCTCATGTATCACCAAAATGGTCTGTATATTTCATCTGAAATTTATGAATCAGAGTGCTATAGGGAATTTTTGATTTGATTTGGTTTGTGAATATTACTCTTTGTGATTGTATTTTGTATATTTGTCTTCAATGCTGGTGGGACAAACCATAACTCTGTGCTTTCAATCACTTTGCAACTCATTATTTGTGACTTTGTTGTTTTCTTGTGAGAATCACAAGTTGGAATGCATGTCTGTTGTTTGCAAGTGAGAATCATAGTTCACCGCCTTGTCTATGCAATGACATTTGGGCCCCAAACTAGACATCATCCTTTTTCACAATCACACTAGCTACCCTATTGAAAGGAGAACACATAGAATCACTAATAATGGGAGCCCATACTAGCCCAACTAGAATAGTTGCACCACCTTTCCCCAAATATGATTAGTGAAAAAAGTTAAACTCTCTCCAAACAAATTTAAGAGTACATTCTAGCTCAAATCTCATAGCTTTAGTTTCTTGAAAGAGAAAGCAATCCATTTTAAGCCTATTATTTTAAGAGGATCTTAAAATGCATTCTTTCTAGAAGATTCCAAACTCTAACATTCCAATTGGTGCATCCTATTTTCATTTATAATACAACCTAGCAAAATATTTGGGTTATTTTTCCTCTGCATTTTTTCCACTCTTGTGATTATTAACATGAGTCAGTTTGCTTTCTCTTTTTTCATCCATCCACATCAACACTTGGCCTAGGGACAAAATCCCCCTAGATGGTAGCTTCATCTTGGAATAGATAATTAATAAAATTGAATCTTTACTCTTAGATTTACTCATGAAAAGTGTATGGGAAAGGTCTCTGGAAATCATAGACTCAATGTTTTGTAGAGCTTGGGGAGAAATGGGAGGTGTAGCCAAACTAACAAACAACTTAAACTCTTTAAATCTTTCTAAGGTAAGCTCTTGGGAATTTTTTTATTACCTAGAATTATCCTTGAAAAAAAACAAGAAGAGCAAGCTCATTGTTGAAAAAAGGCATATATTCAAGGATACCAACATATGCTTCACTAGAATGAGAGTCCTCCAATTTGTCAAGAATCTCATCTAAAGTATCAAATTCATTCTCATAATTTTTTCTATTGTCTATTTTATTATTTCCTACACAATCAAGGATGAAATTCTATTAGCTACAAGTCTATTAATATTCTTAAGAATTTTTGGGCCATGCCTTCTTTGATGACCATCCATTTTACATAGAAAACAAGCATTCAAACCTCTCAAAACTTCAATATCATGTTTAGTTTGATTATCACTCAATTGAAAGCACAAAATATGTAGAATACACTCATCAGATTTGAGAGATATAAAAACCCTAGAGTTAAGATGGGGAAGAGTAGACCTTGTTTCTTTAACTTGCAACACATTACCCAAAGATTTGAGGACTTGAGGGATAAAATTTCACATCTAAGTAGAGATATTTTAAAATTCTAACCACCTTAACATATAACTGGCTAAAGCATTACATAGGGTAGAATCAAGGGTTCAAATATGGAACTAAAAACAAAATTGTCCATATTCTAAAACTCTTTCTTTTAAAACTCTTGATTTCATACCATGATTTTTGAAGAAGACAGTGAATAAATCTTTATGTATCATTTTATAGAAAGAAACATAGACAAGGCAACGAACATCATATTTCCATTTGAACCCTAATGAGGATTTAAACAAATGCTCTAAGAGGTTTTTTTTCTACTTGATCCTATTGTAGAAGACTACTCTTTAATCTTCAGATCTGCCACCTAATGCATTTTTCACTATTCTTTCTTTTCAACCTTGAATCTTAAAGGAAATTTGAACCACCTTCATAGCTTCCTGTACATGCCTTTTCATTCAGAGTCTTCATCCTTGTAAAAACTTCCAAAGCTATTCATTTATCAAGGTTTACACTTCCAAAGATATGATATAAGGGATGAGGATGGGATCATGTCTCAAATGATTTTGGCAGAGTAGGTACCTCTCAATATTTAGCTTTCAATGAAAAAGATATCAACATAGACTCGTGTTCCCATATTCAATAATAAAGCGAGCTTTGGAATGATATAAAATCCTCTATTAAAAAAAGGACAAAAATGACTAATCAATATCAATTTCCAGAGGAACTGGTGAGTAGGGGAAGCTTCTTTAGATGATTAACTAGATGATCAAACCACAAACTTAGCACAACTCTCTCAAATACTCTTTAAGTGGACCTTTCCAATCCACTATTCCTTTAAGGAAAAGACCCCCCCAACTAGGGTTGTTGTACTCAAACAATCAAGAGGGATTTTATCCACTTGGATCATGTCAAATAGGACTAAAAAAAACCATGAAACTCAAGTTTTCACTTAGGAAACTCCATTTTCTCATCGCTCTAACCACTAGGCCTCTTTACCACCAACTTAGCACAACTCTCTCAAATACTCTTTAAGTGGACCTTTCCAATCCACTATTCCTTCAAGGAAAAGACCCCCCAACTAGGGTTCTTGTACTCAAACAATCAAGAGGGCTTGTATCCACTTGGAGAATGTCAAATAGGACTAAACCAAACCATGACACTCAAGTTTGCACTTAGGAAACTACATTTTCTAACCACTAGGCCTCTTTACCACTAAAAGGCTTATAGCCCTGCCCGATAGGATAGTCAAAATAAAATCCACATATAAGATTCTATCAGGCCCAAACCAATGAAATTAGACAATTAATATATGCCCCTATAAAGTCTCAAAACCTTCTTTCTTGACAGTGGACAGTAAAAGAGAAATGGACCAAAACAATGCTACTCCAAGAGGCCTAATTGGCAGGCTACAACATGATAGTTGACTATCTAGGCTCTCCCCTTCACCCCAAAGGCTTGAATCAGGTTCTTATAGGATAGTTACACCCATTTATATCACTCCTAAGTTCCTTCATAGTCAAAATCACCCTAAACAAGCAAAACTCAACTTTTTGCTTCACAATCTAGGCATGTCACATGAGGATGCCAGGCCTAGAACATTGCAAAACTTCCTCCACACAGCATGAAATTCTCCAGAACCCTGAGAATATGAAAATATACAAAAATATCTTCCATCCCACCAAGAATTAGCATTATTACAACATGGAGATGGAAGAAAGAGCCATTCTTCAATCAAAACCCTAGTTTTGAGGGTTTTCAGACTATTTCCTGATAAAATGGCAATATATTCTTTTATACTCAATGAAAACTTGTCAAATAACCTCCAAAAGAAAGCCAGGTCTTCCCTCTATCCAACCATAATAGGAATTCACTTGTACAATACGTACAGAGGCTGTACCACATAGTAGAACAAGAAATTTACACAGATTTTCCAGAAAACAACAAGCTTTTGCATTAGAACTTCAAAATGATTCATCAACCCACATGCCTCGACCAAGAGAGGATTATTTATATCTTCAACCAACCTTCCCGATGTCCCACAACATAAATTTGAATTGATTGTACATTGGGAACTAACAAAACATCATTTAGACACCTAATTGCCTAGTTAAGGCAAGTTAATACAACTTCCACAAGCCTGAATACAAATAGCTTTCAAGAGGTGTCAAAAGGAATCAAAACCATTTCAAAACACCAAGGAAACTCCCCTCAAGCACCTAGCTACATCATGAAATTTTTATTCTTTAATTTTCCAAGGTGCATTAAGCTTACAAAGTGAGGATGGAGACCTTGCGATTACATTGAAACTTATCACCAAGACTCAAAACCTACTACAAGCCTTTGAAGAATCAAAATGTTGTTGTTTCAAATTACTATGAGCACTAATTTCACTATTTGAAGATGTCGAAACCTTGTCATAGAGAACTAGAGCATTGATGTAACCACTCATCCTACCTTAAAACATACCAAAAGTCTCCAAGCAATTAGACATAGGAAGATTTAAGATGACTTAAACAATTTTTATTGCCAAAGCATAAACTTATGATGACTTAACCAGTCCTAGTACACACTCCCTCCCCATTAACCACTTAGACATATGGAGTTTATTAGTGGAAAAATGAACCACCTCACACATGCACCTGAATTATGTCTATTAATGTTCTAATTTGTCCTTTTAAGACAACTTAAACCAAAATATTATGTATGGTGAAACCATTCTTTTGCACAATACATTTGAGGCCTTGGTTGTGTAACTGGTGGACCATATTCACTTTTGACACTTGTTACAAAGTTTAAAGTCATTAATTGCAAGGGATAGTCTCCTTCATACATTGATTTGATTTGTGATGGACACATTTGGATGGTAGTAACAATAACTTGCAATCTATCAAGACTTGATTACCTTGTAACCAGTCAAATTCTAGTGATGAAATGAGAGATTAATCATAATGTCACCTTGGGATCATATCACCATGAAAGAATTTCATCCAAAATCCTTATGAGTGCAAGTACCACCAAATAGGTATTTGTTAGATCTATCTTCCTTGAGTGAGGGAAATTCAGGAAGAGAAGAGGAAAGGAAGACATGTAGTAGGTCTAAAAGAGGGAGATCAACTAGAGGTCAAAAGATTAGAAGAAAATTCCATAAACACATGGAATTTTTTCTTACTGAAGGGGGGTCATGTTCTTATGATGATGAGAGCATAGGCGACATTGAGGTGCCCTTCAGGTACAAACATCTACAGAAACAATGGGTACCCAGGGAACTTCCTCCAATAAACACTGATTTTTGTGTCAATGAGAGGATATATCGCATAAAACCATCGTCATTACATGGTTTGGGCCTATTTTGCATGGACGACATAAAGTTCTATTACAACAAAGTTACTGAATTGATGGAGTATGTTAGACCTTGTTATAGTTACAAAGATTGGATGCAGCTAGTTCGATATACACGAAGTATGCATAGGTATGCACTGTCAACAAATTATATACAACTAAAAGATAAGGATCAAAATAAAGGAGTGGTTGTGTACATTGACAAAGGCCAAAAGCATCAGGGAATATTGTAGGGTTTATAAATAGTACATGACTTGGGTCAAAAAATAAGCAACCCAATTGCATATTCGAGGCACACGAGGGAAACTGTGTATTCGTATGTGCGATAAAATCAATAACTATAGGGGAAGAGTTGCTAATCGATTACAATTTGAATTGCTTAGATACAAACACAGTTACTATGGGGGTGGTACATACTATATACCATTTTACCCAACCTCCAATTAATGACTCCAATATACCATTTTATTATTATGTTTTTTTTTGTAAGTCTATTGGTTTCATTTTAGTAATTTTTTTTATATTTAATTTTTGTCACAACAAGACATTGATCATACGGGGAAGGCTTTGGCCTAGACCACAGATCGCGATGCATCTTTAGGTGCTTCTACCTGACAGGTTTACCTCATTGTAATTGTACATATTAGATACGAGTAAAATGTTTTATTATTATGTTTTTTTCATAAGTTTATTGGGTTAATTTCGATAATGTTTTAAATATTCTTGTTGTAGACAACTAATTGGGGAAAGGCACCAGTAGTAGAGGAGAGCATCCATAGGGTCGAGGTGCAGTCATTGTTATTGGATGATGACATCATATATTCAACAAACCCTATCGATATGATAAGGAAGACACAAAAAAAATGCAATGAAGAAATCCTTCAATTGTTATTCGTAGTGCCTCAAACAGATGAGATAAGAGAGAGGGTTAAAATATTGACTGAGAGAGTACAAAAATTGCAAGTAAGTTGTCATGAGGTCTTTAATTATAACATAAGTTCATTCATGGTTTTATAATTTGTAATCTTTTATGTCATGAACTAAATATGTGTTGTTTTTACAGGATTTTTTGCGTCCTCATGATGTTGCTGCCCATGATCAGGGTACTGTAGGTGCTACCCACAGAGTAGGGGTTGGTACAAGTGTCCATCCTGATCTTCCTACACATACATCACATGATCATCTGACCCCATCATCCATGCCTATATTGTCAACTAAAATTTTGGCAACACATAGCATGCACGCATCAGGTAGTACTAGTGATGCAGAGGCCACTAGTGCTGGTGATGTTTTAGTAGCATTTCCTGGATCTTCCCATATTACTAGTATGAGAACATTTCCAGTCACATTTTTGGTGACCGAGGATTTCGTTCCCATAAAGATAGAGAAGGTCCCAGGTAATTTAAAATGTTTTAATTATTATTATATATAATCCAATTGAAATTTACTTATTGATCACTCTTTTTAGACTAATGATCCCATGATCATTTTGCAGGGAATGATTTTTTTTATAAACATATAGGTGATATAACATTGGAGCTCTTCGGGCCCACCATATGTACACGGTGGAATGCCAAAAATCAAGATTTAAAGGATGAGCTCATTAACTGTTTAGTTGTGCAGTTCGGTGATAAAACATTCAATCGAACGAAGGTCCTTAAGAAAGCTTGTACATATCTAAAGTATGTGAGGGACAAATATAGGTCACATTTAGAGAAGAAAAAAAAGTACGAGCATCCCCCCAAGATTCCAAAGAGGGAGTGGAAGGACCCGGTGTCAGATGGAAAGGAGAAGGTTGAAAAGAAAAAAAGGAAAGACACCACTGGGCCAAGGAAGGTATGTGATACTATCAACAATGTAACATATTTCAAACTTTTCATAGGCTACCCGACACATCGAAGGCAACAAAGGCAAGACTAGAAAAACACGGGCATCACAAACTTGGCTCTGGTGGTTATATGAAATTAGCCACAAGAATTGTAAGCATCAATAAATGAAATATTGCATCCAAATAATAAATTGCAAACAATTTTTGTTTTATCACACCATAGAAGCAAAATTCATGATCTTATGCAAAAATGCAGGGCTCTAAATTCAATAGAGCACCCATAGAAGAGGAAATGAAGATTGCTTTCTAGCATGGCTATGAAGCCATGGCTAAATGCCTAAGAGTCTTGACTGGGAAAACACAATATTCCACTGCATCCGACACGTAGGTAAATAAACTCAATAAAGTTTATTTAAAATGGAATACTTGTGCAATCTATTCAATATTAATTTCTACCATAAAGTAATTATGTGCCTATTTGTTTTAAATAGATAGACAATGATAATACTACACCTGACATTGGAATGTAGCCTGGTGAGGGTGGAGCACAACCTGCAGATGAAGGTCATGGTGTGCATCCCAATACTGGATGTATTCATGTGCTATACAAAAATAAAATGTATTAATACAATTAAATATCTTTAATTGCAATTGGTGTATTAATTAATGTAACCTTTCGTGTTTCAACTTTAAAGCATGTAGAGCATGATCAACATGTTGAGCATAATCAGGCTAGAGAAGATCAAGAACATGATGTGGCCCCATCAGGTAAAGAGGACCACTCTTTTTGTTCTTTTAAAGATATTTAATTGCAATTGGTGTATTCATTAATGTAACCTTTCGTGTTTCAACTCCAGATCAGGATTTAGAGGGTGTTCAACATGTTGAGCATGAGGCTATACGAAAAGATCAGGAACATGATGTGGCCCCATCAGGTAAAGAGCATCACTCTAATGTTCTTTTAATTAATAAAATACTTGTAACAATAATAACAAAAAATATCAATTTAACATTTCTTTGTTATTGCAGCAGAACCCCCTTGAAGCGGTCTCCATGTCATGATCAGTACACGACTAGGCGTACATTAAGATCATGAGCAGAGGGAAGAACAACTGAATGGGGGATAGATGATTTAGAAAATGATACTCCACTTCAACTTTTTTTAGCTTTAAAATTAAAGAAACAAAAAAAAAAGTGTAATCATATTATGACAACCATATTTTTGATAATATGTAACAACTGAATGAATAAATGTTATATGTTAATGAATGAATGTTATATGTTATTAATGGATGAATGAATGAATGTTATATGTTATTAATGGATGAATAAATGAATGTGAATATGTTAATGAATGAATGTTATATGTTATTAATGGATGGATGTGTTAGAATTGTAAAATTTTGAAAATTTTATGGTTGTCTGTACTCATAATTTTCCTAAGAAGCTCATACCATAGTATCGGCAAGAGGTCGGGAATGTCATATTGATGAAATTACATTTGAGGATACACATCAGGATGACGCAGTTCACAGTCTCAGCGACCAGAGGATCCTATTGGCAAGATGCTGTTCATCGGGATACGTCATATCTAGCTTATATGAGTCTTACCGATCGAAGCACAAAGTGACATGTCACCCAGACTTGAGCTGTCAGAGTGAAGTCCCACAACAGTCATCTGGTCTTGTCGATAAAGTAGAGGTGGATTCTGTCGATGTCATCGGGATAAGTTCATAGAGTCTTGCCGACCCCCTATGTCACACTGACATGATTTCATTTGTAAAAGACTTGGCAATATGTTTTGATCATCGACGAGATAGGCCTTAGTGGAGAGAGATAAGGAAGGTCATACCGAGTGCAGTTCGATCGGTAGGAAAACCATTATGTCTCGGCGATCAGAAAATAGACTGAAGGAAATATCTTAGCAAGATACGAGTAGTCGGAGGAATGTCCTGCCAACCCCCCAAATTCATAGCGATAGGTTTGCATCAGTGGGAGTCATAACGACACTTAAGATCGAAGGGATAGCTATTAGAGAGATCCAAACGTTAGGGAAACTACAAGATGTCATAGCGGGTGTCTAGCGATCATTGGTAAAAGCCCGAACAAAAAAATTTCCCTAGATTTGAATATGAAAGGACACGTCCTTTCATGCAGCTAATGTATAAATATCCAAATTTTGGTAGCGAAAGAGACATAGATAGTAGATAGCAGAGAGCAAATAGGAAAATAATACAACAGATTAAAATGTTTTACAATTTTGAGACTATGATGCATGTATGAAACAATGGAGATATCAATGGAAGTCATTTGATTTGGTGGCATAATTATGGTATCAATTGTTTGTTGTGTTAATTGAAAATATTGCTATTGTTGTCTCCAAGGTTGTCATTTCTTGATTATTTAAATTGAAATATCAAGGATATTTTTCAATTTATTATAGCACACTTGCTGCTTTTGTGTGGTTCAATTAACTGGTTCCTGCAAGGCAGGATTAAATCCTTTTGATTAATCACAACAATTTGGAAAAGGACATTTGGATCATTAAGAATAACTTGGTAATCATATTCTTGCATGTTTATACAAGTTATAAACTCAAATTTATATGCCAAACAATTAGAGTATCTGCCAGAAAGAAGTTACTTATTTCAGATCTTTCATTTGACTCTGTACACCCAATAAGGCACTAGTCTCTACCACTCCACTGTTTAGTTTTATTCATTTTTACATATGAACATATTAGATTTTAGCCTTGATATTGCTTATATAATTTATACCAAAATAAAACTCATTTATCCACTCCCATTTGCCAGTGTGGGTAAATTACTTTAGGAAATAAACAAAGTCAAGTCTACTTCATTGTTATAGGTATACCCGCTTAGGTTTGGCAGCACCTGAAGAGTAGAAGGTTCAAATCATTTGGCCTTGTCTGTTACCCTGAAACATTGTGGAAGCCTGACAACCTCTCGTGGTTCAAACCTACGTTTTTGAGAGCTAACAGGATGAATGAATGTTATATGTTATTAATGGATGAATGAATGATTAATGTTATATGATCAGGTATGGGGAATTGAGAGTGATGTGAGGGGGGGGGGAGGGGCCAAATGAGCTTCCACCATCACGTGGTTGGACCTATTAAGTAGAGAATATTAAACTATTCCCGAAACAAAGAGAAGGTCAATCCAACTACATGCAAGTATCTTTTTAATTCCTCTATCTTTCATCAATCTCTTTACTATTTGAACCTCGTACAAATTTTTTACATGAAGAACCCATTATTGTGAAATGTGACTCCAGTTGAGTAAATTGAATCCATGCTCTACATCATAATTTCAAGTTTTTTCCATTCCAATGTTCTGAATTCAGTTTGTTTGTATGGCTTTGTATGAATACCACATTGTGTTGTGTGTGGATTTGGTTTCAAAGCTTTGTTTCTTTTGTTTTTAGCGGTGACATAACTCTAAAATTTGACTTTTTGTGCATAATAGGTTAGTGGAAAAATTGACAGCTCTGAAGGGTTTAGAGGCCTGATTGAGATAGATACACAGATATTTGGATCTTGTTGTTGATGGGACGCTTCCACTTAACCATGAAATTTTGTACCATCTGCAGGTATGCAAAAATTTCTCTACTTACATTAATTCAACTTACTGTCTTCCTCTCAAATTTATGCATTCATGTGTCATTTGAGAGGGTAACTCCATAAAGGTTTTGTCACAATTGAAGAATAATGCATTAGCTTATGTCCATCATGAAAATAAAAAGGGTTATTATGGGGAAATTTGATAGGAAATGAGTAGATCCCAGAGTATGCTATAGGCCTTCATACTACAACCTTGTTCATGATAGAAGATTCTTGTTTTGTGACATGGAAAGAATACATTAAGTGATTGAAAAACCAAGGATAGTGAACTATGTAGGAATAAGTGATTGAGAGTGAGCAGGGGAAGATTCTTTAGATGATCAACTAGATGATCAAACCACCAACTTAGCACAACTCTCTCAAATACTCTTTAAGTGGACCTTTCCAATCCACTATTCCTTCAAGGAAAAGACCCAACTCACCTAGGGTTCTTGTACTCTCACAACCAAGAGGGTTTGTAACCACTTAGATCATATCAAATAGGACCAAACCAAAACTTAACACCCTAATTTGCACTTAGGAAACTCCATTTTCTCATCACTCTAACCTTTAGGCCTCTTTACCCTTTTAACCCTTGTAGCCCTGCTCAGTAGGATAGTTAGAATAAAATCCACATACAAGCCTGTACCAGGCCCAAACCACTAAACTTAGATAGGTATTATATGCTCCTAAAAGGCCTCAAAAACTTCATGAGAGTGAATAGAAAAAGAGCAATGGACCAAAACAACGCTGCTCCAAGAGGCCTAATTGGTTGGCTACAACAAGACAGTTGACTATCTTGTGGATAGTGTTGTGTTGTGTGTACTTCTTCCTCCTATCTTTCCTTTTTTTCACTTCTAAATTCGTTGCAACAATCAACAAGCATGGATTCAAATGTTCTAGTTCCTCTTCTAATTCCATTTAACTGCCATCAATGGAAAACTAAGGTTCAACTAATACTAAAGAACAAGAGGTTATATAGAGTTACAATGGGGGTAGAAAAAAAAACGTACAAATGAAAGTGCTAAGGTTAAGTGGTTCAACAAGGGTAATCAAGCTTTTGGATTCTTATTTTATATTGAAGCAACACACACCACCTTCCGACTTGAGTTCATAAATCATATTGATGAGTAAATTGTCTTCCAATCTTTGGACCGTGAACAAATAAGTAGCATTGTGAGATTACATGTATGTAGATCATTTTTTTTTTTGAAAAACTTATCATTTCTAAAGTACAAACAAAGGTAGAAAATTTTTCTGATTAGTTAATAAAGAATTTATTTGTGACTTATAATAACTGAAGATGCACATAAAATTGTATAAGACCCAAGTACTTTAGAGAATTCATAATAGGATTTGCAACAAGGGGGTAACTCAAGTGCTTAATACACACTCTTTCTGTGTTTTATGCATTTTTTCTAATCTACTTTATATGCTTCATAGAAATTAATTTTGGGATAGAAGCAATCAACTCCAATTCTTGTCATCCTCCATTTTTGTTTAGTTGCAAATATTTGGTTGCAGTGATTTGGTCAACAAACCTTGTTTTCTCCTTTGTTTGAATGCCATGTTACTGTGCATTAACTCTTGAATTATAACCATTAGGAAGCTTTATATCTCATCTGGGCATCTTTAGCTAGATCACAACATCAGTTATGTATTTTTCCTAGTATATCTTTTGTTATATGATGAAGAGAGAAAACCACTCTTTTGTTGCTGTACAATGTGAAAGAACCCAAAAGTTTTCTATCCCAAAATCCCATCCTCTTACAAAAAAGAGAATATATAGCTTTTCAATCTATTATTGATTTATAATTGATTCTTGAGGTCATATATTAGGGAAGTCAGCATTATAATGACCACTAAATAAATAGATCTTCCATGTAATGCTTTCCCACTTCAATTCCTTCTCAACCTTCTCTATAAATGCATATAGAGTTTCAAAATCTTTAGGTTTATCAACAAATTTTAGAGGAAATTTCTTCCCTAATGCCTTCTCAAATACAACCACCATTATTATTATCATTTACAACCCTTGTGTAGTAACTTTGAAACTTGGTAATTTTATTGTTATTTTCTTTTGAAGTACACACATGCAAAATATTTGTTTATGCACATAAGAGATAACAAAATTAACCACATGTCAATTGCATACAAATTGATGGGGAGAAGATAAACACCCAAAGTTATTGAAACATCATTATCATATCCTACAATCATTGCATTCCAAGAGATGACATCTCTTTGAGCCATTCCATCAAATAGTTCACGTGCCTTATCTATACTTCCACATTTTGAATACATGTCTAATAGAGCATTTCCAACTATAATATTTGACAAAACTTCCCCTTCCATTATGTTATGATGGATGTCCATACCTTGTTCCAAAGGTCCCCTTTTGGCACAGGAAGGGAGGATTCTCACAAAGGTTGTCGAATTTGGCTTTACACCAGCCAATTACATTTGCTCTAAAATTTCTAAAGCCTTTTGAAAAATCTATTTTGTGCATATCTTGCAATCATTGTAGTCCATGAGATGACATTTCTTTGAGGCATTCTGTCAAATAGTTCATGTGCCTTGTCTATGCTTTGACATTTTGCATACATGTCTAATAGGGCAGTTGCAACTACAACTGATGAAAATCCTCTATCCTTTATGTTTTGATGGATGTCCATACCCTATTACAAAGCTCCCCTTTTGGCACAGGTAGGGAGGATGTTGGAAAAGGTCGTCGAATTTGGATTTACACCAGCCAATTACATTTTTCTAGACTAGCATGTTTGTAAATGGAATAATTTTTTTTGAAAAATTGCACAGTTTCGTCGAAATTTTGACGAACACAGTTGATGAAACTTCAAAAAATGACCGAAAAACATGCTGTACCTCTGACGAAATGTCCGACGTTATGACATGCCCATTTCATCGCTATTTCAACGATTTTCTAGTGGTGTTCTAACGTTCTGGCTGATTTTCCCCACTTGTTTTCTAGCTAATGTTCGTCAATAAAGTGACACATGTTTCGTCGGAAGTTCGACGAACACAAGAAAACCTTTACCATGGAAAATATCGTCGAAGTCACGTCATGAGTTTGAAATTTCAAGGTTTGTCGGGAAAGAGACAAAAATGTTCTGACAAAAATTATTGCAGCGGTTCGTCGATGTTCTGACGATAGTTTGTCAAAATTTCAACAAACGTTCATCGGAAAATGGAGCTGAATACAATAGTGACATGATGCTCTTATGACTCTAAGAAAAGGTTGTGTTGCCTCCCCCTGTATCTCTTGCTGTGAACTCTCTGCCATTGTCATTTTCGATGAAAGCTTTTGCTAGGCCTGAATTCTCTACAACTTTTTCCTTGGCTCTAGATATGCTAAAAACCTTTCCTCACTTGGCTTAGTGTATTTGAAAAAACTCTTAAGCGTTTAAAATTTTGCATGCGATACTTAACTATCTTTTATCAAGGTGGTAGAAAAAAGTGGTCTTTTGCATTTAATTCGACATGTACTACTCATCCTTTGGCTCGTGCAAAAATGAATTACTTGCCATTTTGAAGTGATAAGAATTCATAATTGCATTTGACAACTGTGTGATATGGCATGATTTCCTTGGAACTTGGGCCAGTGATTTGCTCTTAGCTAAGCATTCGTATGCATTGGAAATTAATATCCTGAACGGAATGATTAAGCCAAAACAAATGATCAGCGCTTAAAAAGATATGAATCTTGCCTTGGGTTTTGGGAAACACCTAGGAAGTGACACAATAGCCTTTGGACCGTGCAACTCACTGCCAATGAACATCACCATTTTAAGCTAACTAATTAGCTCTTATTAACTTTGCACACATTGAACTGTACTTAGCAGGTGTAATTGGTCAGGGAATTCGAGCAAGCTTAGGCACAATTCTTAAGTTAGCACTTAGTTATCATCAAATTTTTGGAAAGCCCATTACCATGCATTTCCTCACTTTTTCTATAAGTAGGAATCTAAGCGGTAATGAAATCACAATTAGCATTTGAGAAAGCTTTAGTAATAGGTTGTTAACTTAGCATTTGACTTTGGTAACTGGTGAAGTATCTTCATAGGCTAAGCTTTAGGCAGTTTTTAGGAATAGTTAGCAGATAGTTCCAGTGTGTCATTACCATGAACACCCCCATCATTGATGACCTTTCTTGGTGAGATTTCCATTAGACATCTGAAACATATGACAAAGAACAAACACTCCTTGGCTCTAATAGCCATGAAGTGGGTTTTGGGTCAGGACTGTATGGAGTATGAGGACAAGTATCGGGTTAATACCAACATTTGCTCACACTTTGTCACATGCATGTTGGATATTGGCATCCCCAGGCCATTGGTGTTGAAACTGGTTAAAGAAATTTTCCCCAAGAAGTATTTGAATGGTCTTAGCAAGGTTGTTGCTAACGCTGCATACAAGTAGGCTTGCCCATAGGAAGTGACCTTAGGCGCTACATTGAAGAAGAAGTAGTCATCTTGTGGCTACCATTCCTAAGTGGATTTTGCCTTCAATCAAAAAATGAACACTATCAAAGGGTCACTTATGCATGTCATTTCCTCTTTCACCTCTATAATGTGGTGGCGTTCTACGACATTGAATGGTATGCATACTTCAAGAACTTGGTGTTACCTCTGCTACTGGCCGCTATTCCTGTTGATATCGTTGCTATTGTTGGTTGTGCGCCTATTGATGAAGACGTAGTGGATGCTGCAATTGGTGTGTCTATTGTTGCTGCACATGTTGTTGGTTGAAAATTCATCTTTCCTTGTTTTCTCGTCTTAAGGATACAATACCCATCTCCTAGTTTTTGTACATATGCCTGAAAAAGGCCTACATATAGAATATACAAAAAGGAAGCAACATATGGTTAAATACTTTTTGAATTATGGCCCTTAAGCCATTTTTCCATGTAAATATAGAAGCATATATATAATGAAATATAGATTTATAAAATCCTTGGCTTCTTTTACTCGGTATTCTACTATATGAGTTTTTGTCCTTTTCAGCATGCAAGTATTATTTTCTCCGTCCACTTTGCTATGAATTAATTTGTCCTAGTCTCTGCAATGATGGGTTATTTCTCTACCCCAAAGCATGAATTAATTTAAAAAGACCATCCAATAGAATAAAAAGGAAAGAAAAATAAAATACACTATTAACATATTTACACCAGTAAAAGTGTGCAACTTAATGGAACAATTTAAGATGAATCCCATTGACCGGAATTCCTAATGCCTCATGTTCCATATTTTCCAATTCAAAGGGACTATGCTCTTTGCACTTAATTATTTTAAAGGGGCCTTCCCAAAGGCTATCAAATTTCTCGTGCTGACCTAGTTTTGTAGCCCTTTCATTGAATTTCAGTGCTAAGTCTCCACACCTTAGGCCTTGGTTGGATTCCCTTTTGTCAAACCATTTCTTAACCACCTACTAGTGGTTAGTCATGGCTATTAGTGATTTCTCCCTTTTTTCTTGTACTTCCAATAATTCGGCCAGCCGAACCTCCATGGCACCATTTTTCTCTATCTTGAATGATTTCAACAATTGGAGTGCTAGAATCTCCATGGATATAGGCAACAGTGCCTCCTTTTTGTAGACCAACTCATAAAGTGAAGTCTTAAGGACTTGCTTAGGAGTTATGCGGTCTACCCAGAGTGCCACTCAGAGGTTTTTATGCCATTCTTTCTGGTGCTCTGAAACAATCCTTTTGAGGAGTCGGACCAGGTTCTTATTTGTCAATTCGGCTAGGCCATT
>VDFB02074231.1:17189-81475 GCA_007258455.2 Sequoia sempervirens
GAGAGGGGGAGGGAGAGAAAGGGATATTGATAGGTAGAGGAGGAGAGATAGAGAAGAGGGGGAGAGAGGTTGAAGAGGAAGAGAGAGAAAGGGGGAGAGGGAGAGATAGCTCAATAGATAGAGGGGGGAAGAGGGAGTGACATAGATAGTCATGGGAGATATAGAGAGATAATTATATTAATTATATTATAATAATTATAATATTATATTAATATTATATTAATTATAATATTATATTAATATTATATTAATTATATTAATTATAATAATTATAATATTATATTAATTATAATATTATAATAATTATAATAATTATAATAATATTATAATAACTATAATAATATTATAATAACTATAATAATATTATAATAACTATAATAATATTATAATAATTATAATAACTATAATAATATTATAATAATTATAATAACTATAATAATATTATAATAATTATAATAACTATAATAATATTATAATAACTATAATAACTATAATAATAATTATAATAACTATAATAATAATTATAATAATTATAATAACTATAATAATAATTATAATAACTATAATAATAATTATAATAATTATAATAACTATAATAATAATTATAATAATTATAATAACTATAATAATAATTATAATAATTATAATAACTATAATAATAATTATAATAATTATAATAACTATAATAATAATTATAATTATAATAATAATATATTAATATTATAATAATTATAATAATTATAATAATTATAATAATTATAATAATTATAATAATTATAATAAATATAATAATTATAATAAATATAATAATTATAATAATTAATAATATAAAATTATAATAATTATAATAATAATACAATAATTATAATAATTATAATAAATATAATAATTATAATAATTATAATAATTATAATAAATATAATAATTATAATAATTATAATAATTATAATAATATAATAATTATAATAATTATATTAATTAATAATTATAATAATTATAATTATATATTATATTAATATATTATTATAATTATATTAATATAATAATTATATTATTATATATTTATATAATTATAATATTATAAATATTATTAATAATATATTAATATATATATTAATTATATTAATATTATATTATTATTATTGTATATATGTTAATATATATTATAATATTGTGTTATATATATATTATTATAATGTGTATATAATTTATAATATATTAATATATTAATATTAATATTTATTATTATAATATTATATTATTTAATATTAATATTTTATTAATATTATATTAATATTATAATATATTATTAATATTATTATTTATTTAATATTATATTAATATATTAATTATTATATTGTATTATATTGTTTATATTAATATATTAATATTATATTGTATAATATTATATTAATATTATATTATATTAATATTATATTATATTATATTATAATATATTAATATATATGTATTAATATTATATTAATATTATAATATGTTATAATATTATATTAATATTATATATTATTATGTTATTATTTATTATATTATTTAATATTATTATATTATTATTATTGTATTATAATATTATTATTAATATTATATTAATATTAATATTATATAATATAATATTAATTATTATATTATATTATATTATTATATTATTATATTATTATATTATGTGTGTAATATTATTAATATATAATATAATATTATATATTAATATTATATTAATATATAATATTATATTATACATTTTTATATTAATATATATTATAATAATTATACATGACACCACAATTTTCATTTTAATTGACATAATCTAAAAACCTAGCTCATCAAATTGGAGAAGTGAGTCGCGCGCCAGTGGAGGAAAGGTTGCAGGAAGCCACAGATTGAGCTTGCTTGGCTACAAAAATTGGAATTTTTGTGATTTGTTTTTCCGTGAAGGCCTCTGCATCTCATGTATCACCAAAATGGTCTGTATATTTCATCTGAAATTTATGAATCAGAGTGCTATAGGGAATTTTTGATTTGATTTGGTTTGTGAATATTACTCTTTGTGATTGTATTTTGTATATTTGTCTTCAATGCTGGTGGGACAAACCATAACTCTGTGCTTTCAATCACTTTGCAACTCATTATTTGTGACTTTGTTGTTTTCTTGTGAGAATCACAAGTTGGAATGCATGTCTGTTGTTTGCAAGTGAGAATCATAGTTCACCGCCTTGTCTATGCAATGACATTTGGGCCCCAAACTAGACATCATCCTTTTTCACAATCACACTAGCTACCCTATTGAAAGGAGAACACATAGAATCACTAATAATGGGAGCCCATACTAGCCCAACTAGAATAGTTGCACCACCTTTCCCCAAATATGATTAGTGAAAAAAGTTAAACTCTCTCCAAACAAATTTAAGAGTACATTCTAGCTCAAATCTCATAGCTTTAGTTTCTTGAAAGAGAAAGCAATCCATTTTAAGCCTATTATTTTAAGAGGATCTTAAAATGCATTCTTTCTAGAAGATTCCAAACTCTAACATTCCAATTGGTGCATCCTATTTTCATTTATAATACAACCTAGCAAAATATTTGGGTTATTTTTCCTCTCCATTTTTTCCACTCTTGTGATTATTAACACGAGTCAGTTTGCTTTCTCTTTTTTCATCCATCCACGTCAACACTTGGCCTAGGGACAAAATCCCCCTAGATGGTAGCTTCATCTTGGAATAGATAATTAATAAAATTGAATCTTTACTCTTAGATTTACTCATGAAAAGTGTATGGGAAAGGTCTTTGGAAATCATAGACTCAATGTTTTGTAGAGCTTGGGGAGAAATGGGAGGTGTAGCCAAACTAACAAACAACTTAAACTCTTTAAATCTTTCTAAGGTAAGCTCTTGGGAATTTTTTTATTACCTAGAATTATCCTTGAAAAAAGGCATATATTCAAGGATACCAACATATGCTTCACTAGAATGAGAGTCCTCCAATTTGTCAAGAATCTCATCTAAAGTATCAAATTCATTCTCATAATTTTTTCTATTGTCTATTTTATTATTTCCTACACAATCAAGGATGAAATTCTATTAGCTACAAGTCTATTAATATTCTTAAGAATTTTTGGGCCATGCCTTCTTTGATGACCATCCATTTTACATAGAAAACAAGCATTCAAACCTCTCAAAACTTCAATATCATGTTTAGTTTGATTATCACTCAATTGAAAGCACAAAATATGTAGAATACACTCATCAGATTTGAGAGATATAAAAACCCTAGAGTTAAGATGGGGAAGAGTAGACCTTGTTTCTTTAACTTGCAACACATTACCCAAAGATTTGAGGACTTGAGGGATAAAATTTCACATCTAAGTAGAGATATTTTAAAATTCTAACCACCTTAACATATAACTGGCTAAAGCATTACATAGGGTAGAATCAAGGGTTCAAATATGGAACTAAAAACAAAATTGTCCATATTCTAAAACTCTTTCTTTTAAAACTCTTGATTTCATACCATGATTTTTGAAGAAGACAGTGAATAAATCTTTATGTATCATTTTATAGAAAGAAACATAGACAAGGCAACGAACATCATATTTCCATTTGAACCCTAATGAGGATTTAAACAAATGCTCTAAGAGGTTTTTTTTCTACTTGATCCTATTGTAGAAGACTACTCTTTAATCTTCAGATCTGCCACCTAATGCATTTTTCACTATTCTTTCTTTTCAACCTTGAATCTTAAAGGAAATTTGAACCACCTTCATAGATTCCTATACATGCCTTTTCATTCAGAGTCTTCATCCTTGTAAAAACTTCCAAAGCTATTCATTTATCAAGGTTTACACTTCCAAAGATATGATATAAGGGATGAGGATGGGATCATGTCTCAAATGATTTTGGCGGAGTAGGTACCTCTCAATATTTATCTTTCAATGAAAAAGATATCAACATAGACTCGTGTTCCCATATTCAATAATAAAGCGAGCTTTGGAATGATATAAAATCCTCTATTAAAAAAAGGACAAAAACGACTAATCAATATCAATTTCCAGAGGAACTGGTGAGTAAGGGAAGCTTCTTTAGATGATCAACTAGATGATCAAACCACAAACTTAGCACAACTCTCTCAAATACTCTTTAAGTGGACCTTTCCAATCCACTATTCCTTTAAGGAAAAGACCCCCCCAACTAGGGTTGTTGTACTCAAACAATCAAGAGGGCTTTTATCCACTTGGATCATGTCAAATAGGACTAAAAAAAACCATGACACTCAAGTTTTCACTTAGGAAACTCCATTTTCTCATTGCTCTAACCACTAGGCCTCTTTACCACCAACTTAGCACAACTCTCTCAAATACTCTTTAAGTGGACCTTTCCAATCCACTATTCCTTCAAGGAAAAGACCCCCCAACTAGGGTTCTTGTACTCAAACAATCAAGAGGGATTTTCTCCACTTGGATAATGTCAAATAGGACTAAACCAAACCATGACACTCAAGTTTGCACTTAGGAAACTACATTTTCTAACCACTAGGCCTCTTTACCACTAAAAGGCTTATAGCCCTGCCCGATAGGATAGTCAAAATAAAATCCACATATAAGATTCTATCAGGCCCAAACCAATGAAATTAGACAATTAATATATGCCCCTACAAAGTCTCAAAACCTTCTTTCTTGACAGTGGACAGTAAAAGAGAAATGGACCAAAACAATGCTACTCCAAGAGGCCTAATTGGCAGGCTACAACATGATAGTTGACTATCTAGGCTCTCCCCTTCACCCCAAAGGCTTGAATCAGGTTCTTATAGGATAGTTACACCCATTTATATCACTCCTAAGTGCCTTCATAGTCAAAATCACCCTAAACAAGCAAAACTCAACTTTTTGCTTCACAATCTAGGCATGTCACATGAGGATGCCAGGCCTAGAACATTGCAAAACTTCCTCCACACAGCATGAAATTCTCCAGAACCCTGAGAATATGAAAATATACAAAAATATCTTCCATCCCACCAAGAATTAGCATTATTACAACATGGAGATGGAAGAAAGAGCCATTCTTCAATCAAAACCCTAGTTTTGAGGGTTTTCAGACTATTTCCTGATAAAATGGCGATATATTCTTTTATACTCAATGAAAACTTGTCAAATCACCTCCAAAAGAAAGCCAGGTCTTCCCTCTATCCAACCATAATAGGAATTCACCTGTACAATACGTACAGAGGCTGTACCACATAGTAGAACAAGAAATTTACACATAGATTTTCTAGAAAACAACAAGCTTTTGCATTAGAACTTCAAAATGATTCATCAACCCACATGCCTCGACCAAGAGAGGATTATTTATATCTTCAACCAACCTTCCCGACATCCCACAACATAAATTTGAATTGATTGTACATCGGGAACTAACAAAACATCATTTAGACACCTAATTGCCTAGTTAAGGCAAGTTAATACAACTTCCACAAGCCTGAATACAAAGAGCTTTCAAGAGGTGTCAAAAGGCATCAAAACCATTTCAAAACACCAAGGAAACTCCCCTCAAGCACCTAGCTGCATCATGACATTTTTATTCTTTAATTTTCCAAGGTGCATTAAGCTTACAAAGTGAGGATGGAGACCTTGCGATTACATTGAAACTTATCACCAAGACTCAAAGCCTACTACAAGCCTTTGAAGAATCAAAATGTTGTTGTTTCAAATTACTATGAGCACTAATTTCACTATTTGAAGATGTCAAAACCTTGTCATAGAGAACTAGAGCATTGATGCAACCACTCATCCTACCTTAAAACATACCAAAAGTCTCCAAGCAATTAGACATAGGAAGATTTAAGATGACTTAAACAATTTTTATTGCCAAAGCATAAACTTATGATGACTTAACCAGTCCTAGTACACACTCCCTCCCCATTAACCACTTAGACATATGGAGTTTATCAGTGGAAAAATGAACCACCTCACACATGCACCTGAATTATGTCTATTAATGTTCTAACTTGTCCTTTTAAGACAACTTAAACCAAAATATTATGTATGGTGAAACCATTCTTTTGCACAATACATTTGAGGCCTTGGTTGTGTAACTGGTGGACCATATTCACTTTTGACACTAGTTACAAAGTTTAAAGTCATTAATTGCAAGGGACAGTCTCCTTCATACATTGATTTGATTTGTGATGGACACATTTGGATGGTGGTAACAATAACTTGCAATCTATCAAGACTTGATTACCTTGTAACCAGTCAAATTCTAGTGATGAAATGAGAGATTAATCATAATGTCACCTTGGGATCATATCACCATGAAAAAATTTCATCCAAAATACTTATGAGTGCAAGTACCACCAAATAGGTATTTGTTAGATCTATCTTCCCCGAGTGAGGGAAATTCAGGAAGAGAAGAGGAAAGGAAGACATGTAGTAGGTCTAAAAGAGGGAGATCAACTAGAGGTCAAAAGATTAGAAGAAAATTCCATAAACACATGGAATTTTTTCTTACTGAAGGGGGGTCATGTTCTTATGATGATGAGAGCATAGGCGACATTGAGGTGCCCTTGAGGTACAAACATCTACAGAAACAATGGGTACCTAGGGAACTTCCTCCAATAAACACTGATTTTTGTGTCAATGAGAGGATATATCGCATAAAACCATCGTCATTACATGGTTTGGGCCTATTTTGCATGGATGACATAAAGTTCTATTACAACAAAGTTACTGAATTGATGGAGTATGTTAGACCCTGTTATAGTTACAAAGATTGGATGCAGCTAGTTCGATATACACGAAGTATGCATAGGTATGCACTGTCAACAAATTATATACAACTAAAAGATAAGGATCAAAATAAAGGAGTGGTTGTGTACATTGACAGAAGGCCAAAAGCATCAGGGAATATTGTAGAGTTTATAAATAGTACATGACTTGGGTCAAAAAATAAGCAACCCAATTGCATATTCGAGGCACACGAGGGAAACTGTGTATTCGTATGTGCGATAAAATCAATAACTATAGGGGAAGAGTTGCTAATCGATTACAATTTGAATTGCTTAGATACAAACATAGTTACTATGGGGGTGGTACATACTATATACCATTTTATTATTATGTTTTTTTTGTAAGTCTATTGGTTTCATTTTAGTAATTTTTTTTATATTTAATTTTTGTCACAACAAGACATTGATCATACGGGGAAGGCTTTGGCCTAGACCACAGATCGCGATGCATCTTCAGGTGCTTCTACCCAACAGGTTTACCTCATTGTAATTGTACAGATTAGATACGAGTAAAATGTTTTATTATTATGTTTTTTTCATAAGTTTATTGGGTTAATTTCGATAATGTTTTAAATATTCTTGTTGTAGACAGCTGATTGGGGAAAGGCACCAGTAGTAGAGGAGAGCATCCATAGGGTCGAGGTGCAGTCATTGTTATTGGATGATGACATCACATATTCAACAAACCCTATCGATATGATAAGGAAGACACAAAAAAATGCAATGAAGAAATCCTTCAATTGTTATTCGTAGTGCCTCAAACAGATGAGATAAGAGAGAGGGTTAAAATATTGACTGAGAGAGTACAAAAATTGCAAGTAAGTTGTCATGAGGTCTTTAATTATAACATAAGTTCATTCATGGTTTTATAATTTGTAATCTTTTATGTCATGAACTAAATATGTGTTGTTTTTACAGGATTTTTTGCGTCCTCATGATGTTGCTGCCCATGATCAGGGTACTGCAGGTGCTACCCACAGAGTAGGGGTTGGTACAAGTGTCCATCCTGATCTTCCTGCACATACATCACATGATCATCTGACCCCATCATCCATGCCTATATTGTCAACTAAAATTTTGGCAACACATAGCATGCACGCATCGGGTAGTACTAGTGATGCAGAGGCCACTAGTGCTGGTGATGTTTTAGTAGCATTTCCTGGATCTTCCCATATTACTAGTATGAGAACATTGCCAGTCACATTTTTGGTGACCGAGGATTTCGTTCAAATAAAGATAGAGAAGGTCCTAGGTAATTTAAAATGTTTTAATTATTATTATATATAATCCAATTGAAATTTACTTATTGATCACTCTTTTTAGACTAATGATCCCATGATCATTTTGCAGGAAATGATTTTTTTTATAAACATCTAGGTGATATAACATTGGAGCTCTTCGGGCCCACCATATGTACACGGTGGAATGCCCAAAATCAAGATTTAAAGGATGAGCTCATTAACTGTTTAGTTGTGCAGTTCGGTGATAAAACATTCAACCGAACGAAGGTCCTTAAGAAAGCTTGTACATATCTAAAGTATGTGAGGGACGAATATAGGTCACATTTAGAGAAGAAAAAAAAGTACGAGCGTCCCCCCAAGATTCCAAAGAGGGAGTGGAAGGACCCGGTGTCAGATGGAAAGGAGAAGGCTGAAAAGAAAAAAAGGAAAGACACCACTGGGCCAAGGAAGGTATGTGATACTATCAACAATGTAATTATATACTGATTACTCTTTCTTTTTATATAATCTAACATATTTCAAACTTTTCATAGGCTACCCGACACATCGAAGGCAACAAAGGCAAGACTAGAAAAACACGGGCATCACAAACTTGGCTCTGGTGGTTATATGAAATTAGCCGCAAGAATTGTAAGCATCAATAAATGAAATATTGCATCCAAATAATAAATTGCAAACAATTTTTGTTTTATCACACCATAGAAGAAAAATTCATGATCTTATGCAAAAAATGAAAGGCTCTAAATTCAATAGAGCACCCATAGAAGAGGAAATGAAGATTTCTTTCTAGCATGGCTATGAAGCCATGGCTAAACGCCTAAGAGTCTTGACTGGGAAAACACAATATTCCACTGCATCCGACACGTAGGTAAATAAACTCAATAAAGTTTATTTAAAATTGAATACTTGTGCAATCTATTCAATATTAATTTCTACCATAAAGTAATTATGTGCCTATTTGTTTTAAATAGACATACAATGATAATACTACACCTGACATTGGAATGTAGCCTGGTGAGGGTGGAGCACAACTTGTAGATGAAGGTCATGGTGTGCATCCCAATACTGGATGTATTCATGTGCTATACAAAAAAAAATGTATTAATACAATTAAATATCTTTAATTGCAATTGGTGTATTAATTAATGTAACCTTTCGTGTTTCAACTTTAAAGCATGTAGAGCATGATCAACATGTTGAGAATAATCAGGCTAGAGAAGATCAAGAACATGATGTGGCCCCATCAGGTAAAGAGGACCACTCTAATGTTCTTTTAAAGATATTTAATTGCAATTGGTGTATTCATTAATGTAACCTTTCGTGTTTCAACTCCAGACCAGGATTTAGAGGGTGTTCAACATGTTGAGCATGAGGCTATACGAAAAGATCAGGAACATGATGTGGCCCCATCAGGTAAAGAGCATCACTCTAATGTTCTTTTAATTAATAAAATACTTGTAACAATAATAACAAAAAATATCAATTTAACATTTCTTTGTTATTGCAGCAGAACCCCCTTGAATCGGTCTCCATGTCATGATCAGTACACGACTAGGTGTACATTAAGATCATGAGCAGAGGGAAGAACAACTGAATGGGGGATAGATGATTTAGAAAATGATACTCCACTTCAACTTTTTTTAGCTTTAAAATTAAAGAAACAAAAAAAAAAGGTGATTGTAATCATATTATGACAACCATATTTTTGATAATATGTAACAACTGAATGAATGAATGCTATATGTTAATGAATGAATGTTATATGTTATTAATGGATGAATGAATGAATGTTATATGTTATTAATGGATGGATGTGTTAGAATTGTAAAATTTTGAAAATTTTATGGTTGTCTGTACTCATAAGTTTCCTAAGAAGCTCATACCATAGTATCGTCAAGAGGTTGGGAATGTCATATTGATGAAATTACATTTGAGGATACACATCAGGATGATGTAGTTCACAGTCTCAGCGACTAGAGGATCCTATTGGCAAGATGCTGTTCATCGGGATAAGTCATATCTAGCTTATATGAGTCTTACCGATCGAAGCACAAAGTGACATGTCACCCAGACTTGAGCTGTCAGAGTGAAGTCCCACAACAGTCATCTGGTCTTGCCGATAAAGTAGAGGTGGATTCTGTCGATGTCATCAGGATAAGTTCATAGAGTCTTGCCGACCCCCTATGTCACACTGACATGATTTCATTTTTAAAAGACTTGGCAATATGTTTTGATCATCGACGAGATAGGCTTTAGTGGAGAGAGATAAGGAAGGTCATACCGAGTGTAGTTCGATCGGTAGGAAAACCATTAAGTCTCGGCAATCAGAAAATAGACTGAAGGAAATATCTTAGCAAGATACGAGTAGTCGGAGGAATGTCCTGCCAACCCCCCAAATTCATAGCAATAGGTTTGCATCAGTGGGAGTCATAACGACACTTAAGATCGAAGGGATAGCTATTAGAGAGATCCGAACGTTAGGGAAACTACAAGATGTCATAGCAGGTGTCTAGCGATCATTGGTAAAAGCCCGAACAAAAAAATTTCCCTAGATTTGAATATGAAAGGACACGTCCTTTCATGTAGCTAATGTATAAATATCCAAATTTTGGTAGCAAAAGAGACATAGATAGTAGATAGCAGAGAGCAAATAGGAAAATAATACAACAGATTAAAATGTTTTACAATTTTGAGACTATGATGCATGTATGAAACAATGGAGATATCAATGGAAGTCATTTGATTTGGTGGCATAATTATGGTATCAATTGTTTGTTGTGTTAATTGAAAGTATTGCTATTGTTGTCTCCAAGGTTGTCATTTCTTGATTATTTAAATTGAAATATCAAGGATATTTTTCAATTTATTATAGCACACTTGCTGCTTTTGTGTGGTTCAATTAACTGGTTCCTGCAAGGCAGGATTAAATCCTTTTGATTAATCACAATAATTTGGAAAAGGACATTTGGATCATTAAGAATAACTTGGTAATCATATTCTTGCATGTTTATACAAGTTATAAACTCAAATTTATATGCCAAACAATTAGAGTATCTGCCAGAAAGAAGTTACTTATTTCAGATCTTTCATTTGACTCCGTACACCCAATAAGGCACTAGTCTCTACCACTCCACTGTTTAGTTTCATTCATTTTTACATATGAACATATTAGATTTTAGCCTTGATATTGCTTATATAATTTATACCAAAATAAAACTCATTTATCCACTCCCATTTGCCAGTGTGGGTAAATTACTTTAGGAAATAAACAAAGTCAACTCTACTTCATTGTTATAGGTATACCCGCTTAGGTTTGGCAGCACCTGAAGAGTAGAAGGTTCAAATCATTTGGCCTTGTCTGTTACCCTGAAACATTGTGGAACCCTGACAACCTCTCGTGGTTCAAACCTACGTTTTTGAGAGCTAACAGGATGAATGAATGTTATATGTTATTAATGGATGAATGAATGATTAATGTTATATGATCAGGTATGGGGAATTGAGAGTGATGTGAGGGGGGGGGGGAGGGGCCAAATGAGCTTCCACCATCACGTGGTTGGACCTGTTAAGTAGAGAATATTAAACTATTCCCGAAACAAAGAGAAGGTCAATCCAACTACATGCAAGTATCTTTTTAATTCCTCTATCTTTCATCAATCTCTTTACTATTTGAACCTCGTACAAATTTTTTACATGAAGAACCCATTATTGTGAAATGTGACTCCAGTTGAGTAAATTGAATCCATGCTCTACATCATAATTTCAAGTTTTTTCCATTCCAATGTTCTGAATTCAGTTTGTTTGTATGGCTTTGTATGAATACCACATTGTGTTGTGTGTGGATTTGGTTTCAAAGCTTTGTTTCTTTTGTTTTTAGCGGTGACATAACTCTAAAATTTGACTTTTTGTGCATAATAGGTTAGTGGAAAAATTGACAGCTCTGAAGGGTTTAGAGGCCTGATTGAGATAGATACACAGATATTTGGATCTTGTTGTTGATGGGACGCTTCCACTTAACCATGAAATTTTGTACCATCTGCAGGTATGCAAAAATTTCTCTACTTACATTAATTCAACTTACTGTCTTCCTCTCAAATTTATGCATTCATGTGTCATTTGAGAGGGTAACTCCATAAAGGTTTTGTCACAATTGAAGAATAATGCATTAGCTTATGTCCATCATGAAAATAACAAGGGTTATTATGGGGAAATTTGATAGGAAATGAGTAGATCCCAGAGTATGCTATAGGCCTTCATACTACAACCTTGTTCATGATAGAAGATTCTTGTTTTGTGACATGGAAAGAATACATTAAGTGATTGAAAAACCAAGGATAGTGAACTATGTAGGAATAAGTGATTGAGAGTGAGTAGGGGAAGATTCTTTAGATGATCAACTAGATGATCAAACCACCAACTTAGCACAACTCTCTCAAATACTCTTTAAGTGGACCTTTCCAATCCACTATTCCTTCAAGGAAAAGACCCAACTCACCTAGGGTTCTTGTACTCTCACAACCAAGAGGGTTTGTAACCACTTAGATCATATCAAATAGGACCAAACCAAAACTTAACACCCTAATTTGCACTTAGGAAACTCCATTTTCTCATCACTCTAACCTTTAGGCCTCTTTACCCTTTTAACCCTTGTAGCCCTGCTCAGTAGGATAGTTAGAATAAAATCCACATACAAGCCTGTACCAGGCCCAAACCACTAAACTTAGATAGGTATTATATGCTCCTAAAAGGCCTCAAAAACTTCATGAGAGTGAATATAAAAAGAGCAATGGACCAAAACAACGCTGCTCCAAGAGGCCTAATTGGTTGGCTACAACAAGACAGTTGACTATCTTGTGGATAGTGTTGTGTTGTGTGTACTTCTTCCTCCTATCTTTCCTTTTTTTCACTTCTAAATTCGTTGCAACAATCAACAAGCATGGATTCAAATGTTCTAGTTCCTCTTCTAATTCCATTTAACTGCCATCAATGGAAAACTAAGGTTCAACTAATACTAAAGAACAAGAGGTTATATAGAGTTACAATGGGGGTAGAAAAAAAATGTACAAATGAAAGTGCTAAGGTTAAGTGGTTCAACAAGGGTAATCAAACTTTTGGATTCTTATTTTATATTGAAGCAACACACACCACCTTCCGACCTGAGTTCATAAATCATATTGATGAGTAAATTGTCTTCCAATCTTTGGACCGTGAACAAATAAGTAGCATTGTGAGATTACATGTATGTAGATCATTTATTTTTTTGAAAAACTTATCATTTCTAAAGTACAAACAAAGGTAGAAAATTTTTCTGATTAGTTAATAAAGAATTTATTTGTGACTTATAATAACTGAAGATGCACATAAAATTGTATAAGACCCAAGTACTTTAGAGAATTCATAATAGGATATGCAACAAGGGGGTAACTCAAGTGCTTAATACACACTCTTTCTGTGTTTTATGCATTTTTTCTAATCCACTTTATATGCTTCATAGAAATTAATTTTGGGATAGAAGTAATCAACTCCAATTCTTGTCATCCTCCATTTTTGTTTAGTTGCAAATATTTGGTTGCAGTGATTTGGTCAACAAACCTTGTTTTCTCCTTTGTTTGAATGCCATGTTACTGTGCATTAACTCTTGAATTATAACCATTAGGAAGATTTATATCTCATCTAGGCATCTTTAGCTAGATCACAACATCAGTTATGTATTTTTCCTAGTATATCTTTTGTTATATGATGAAGAGAGAAAACCACTCTTTTGTTGCTGTACAATGTGAAAGAACCCAAAAGTTTTCTATCCCAAAATACCATCCTCTTACAAAAAAGAGAATAGATAGCTTTTCAATCTATTATTGATTTATAATTGATTCTTGAGGTCATATATTAGGGAAGTCAGCATTCTAATGGCCACTAAATAAATAGATCTTCCATGTAATGCTTTCCCACTTCAATTCCTTCTCAACCTTCTCTATAAATGCATATAGAGTTTCAAAATCTTTAGGTTTATCAACAAATTTTAGAGGAAATTTCTTCCCTAATGCCTTCTCAAATACAACCACCATTATTATTATCATTTACAACCCTTGTGTAGTAACTTTGAAACTTGGTAATTTTATTGTTATTTTCTTTTGAAGTACACACATGCAAAATATTTGTTTATGCACATAAGAGATAACAAAATTAACCACATGTCAATTGCATACAAATTGATGGGGAGAAGATAAACACCCAAAGTTATTGAAACATCATTAGCATATCCTACAATCATTGCATTCCAAGAGATGACATCTCTTTGAGCCATTCCATCAAATAGTTCACGTGCCTTATCTATACTTCCACATTTTGAATACATGTCTACTAGAGCATTTCCAACTATAATATTTGACAAAACTTCCCCTTCCATTATGTTATGATGGATGTCCATACCTTGTTCCAAAGCTCCCCTTTTGGCACAGGAAGGGAGGATGCTCACAAAGGTTGTCGAATTTGGCTTTACACCAGCCAATTACATTTGCTCTAAAATTTCTAAAGCCTTTTGAAAAATCTATTTTGTGCATATCCTGCAATCATTGTAGTCCATGAGATGACATTTCTTTGAGGCATTCTGTCAAATAGTTCATGTGCCTTGTCTATGCTTTGACATTTTGCATACATGTCTAATAGGGCAGTTGCAACTACAACTGATGAAAATCCTCTATCCTTTATGTTTTGATGGATGTCCATACCCTATTACAAGGCTCCCCTTTTGGCACAGGAAGGGAGGATGTTGGAAAAGGTCATCGAATTTGGCTTTACACCAGCCAATTACATTTTTCTAGACTAGCATGTTTGCAAATGGAATAATTTTTTTTGAAAAATTGCACAGTTTCGTTGAAATTTTGACGAACACAGTTGATGAAACTTCAAAAAATGACCGAAAAACTTGCTGTACCTCTGATGAAATGTCCGACGTTATGACATGCCCATTTCATCGCTATTTCAACGATTTTATAGTGGTGTTCTGACGTTTTGGATGATTTTCCCCACTTGTTTTCTAGCTAATGTTCGTCAATAAAGTGACACATGTTTCGTCGGAAGTTCGACGAACACAAGAAAACCTTTACCATGGAAACTATCGTCGAAGTCACGTCATGAGTTTGAAATTTCAAGGTTTGTCAGGAAAGAGACAAAAACGTTCCGACAAAAATTATTGCAGCGGTTCATCGATGTTCTGACGATAGTTTGTCAAAATTTCAACAAACGTTCATCGGAAAATGGAGTTGAATACAATAGTGACATGATGCTGTTATGACTCTAAGCAAAGGTTGTGTTGCCTCCCCCTGTATCTCTTGCTGTGAACTCTTTGCCATTGTCATTTTCGATGAAAGCTTTTGCTAGGCCTGAATTCTCTACAACTTTTTCCTTGGCTCTAGATATGCTAAAAACCTTTCCTCACTTGGCTTAGTGTATTTGAAAAAACTCTTAAGCGTTTAAAATTTTGCATGCAATACTTAACTATCTTTTATCAAGGTGGTAGAAAAAAGTGGTTTTTTGCATTTAATTCGACATGTACTACTCATCCTTTGGCTTGTGCAAAAATGAAGTGATAAGAATTCATAATTGCATTTGACAATTGTGTGATATGGCATGATTTCCTTGGAACTTGGGCCAGTGATTTGATCTTAGCTAAGCATTTGTATGCATTGGAAATTAATATCCTGAACGAAATGATTAAGCCAAAACAAATGATCAGCGCTTAAAAAGATATGAATCTTGCCTTGGGTTTTGGGAAACGCCTAGGAAGTGACACAATAGCCTTTGGACTGTGCAACTCACTGCCAATGAACATCACCATTTTAAGCTAACTAATTAGCTCTTATTAACTTTGCACACATTGAACTGTACTTAGCAGGTGTAATTGGTCAGGGAATTCGAGCAAGCTTAGGCACAATTCTTAAGTTAGCACTTGGTTATCATCAAATTTTTGGAAAGCCCATTACCATGCATTTCCTCACTTTTTCTATAAGTAGGAATCTAAGCGGTAATGAAATCACAATTAGCATTTGAGAAAGCTTTAGTAATAGGTTATTAACTTAGTGTTTGACTTTGGTAACTGGTGAAGTATCTTCATAGGCTAAGCTTTAGGCAGTTTTCAGGAATAGTTAGCAGATAGTTCCAGTGTGTCATTACCATGAACACCCCCATCATTGATGACCTTTCTTGGTGAGATTTCCATTAGACATCTGAAACATATGACAAATAACAAACACTCCCTGGCTCTAATAGCCATGAAGTGGGTTTTGGGTCAGGACTGTATGGAGTATGAGGACAAGTATCGGGTTAATACCAACATTTGCTCACACTTTGTCACATGCATGTTGGATATTGGCATCCCCAGGCCATTGGTGTTGAAACTGGTTAAAGAAATTTTCCCCAAGAAGTATTTGAATGGTCTTAGCAAGGTTGTCGCTAACGCTGCATACAAGTAGGCTTGCCCATAGGAAGCGACCTTAGGCGCTACATTGAAGAAGAAGTAGTCATCTTGTGGCTACCATTCCTAAGTGGATTTTTCCTTCAATAAAAAAATGAACACTATCAAAGGGTCACTTATGCATGTCATTTCCTCTTTCACCTCTATAATGTGGTGGCGTTCTACGACATTGAATGGTATGCATACTTCAAGAACTTGGTGTTACCTCTGCTTGCTGGCCGCTATTCCTGTTGATATCGTTGCTGGTGTTGGTTGTGCGCCTATTGATGAAGACGTAGTGGATGCTGCAATTGGTGTGTCTATTGTTGCTGCACATGTTGTTGGTTGAAAATTCATCTTTCCTTGTTTTCTCGTCTTAAGGATACAATACCCATCTCCTAGTTTTTGTACATATGCCTGAAAAAGGCCTACATATAGAATATACAAAAAGGAAGCAACATATGGTTAAATACTTTTTGAATTATGGCCCTTAAGCCATTTTTCCATGTAAATATAGAAGCATATATATAATGAAATATAGATTTATAAAATCCTTGGCTTCTTTTACTCTTGGTATTCTACTATATGAGTTTTTGTCCTTTTCAGCATGCAAGTATTATTTTCTCCGTCCACTTTGCTATGAATTAATTTGTCCTAGTCTCTACAATGATGGGTTATTTCTCTACCCCAAAGCATGAATTAATTTAAAAAAACCATCCAATAAAATAAAAAGGAAAGAAAAATAAAATACACTATTAACATATTTACACCAGTAAAAGTGTGCTACTTAATGGAACAATTTAAGATGAATCCCATTGACCGGAATTCCTAATGCCTCATGTTCCATATTTTCCAATTCAAAGGGATTATGCTCTTTGCACTTAATTATTTTAAAGGGGCCTTCCTAAAGGCTATCAAATTTCTCGTGCTGACCTAGTTTTGTAGCCCTTTCATTGAATTTCAGTGCTAAGTCTCCACACCTTAGGCCTTGGTTGGATTCCCTTTTGTCAAACCATTTCTTAACCACCTACTAGTGGTTAGTCATGGCTATTAGGGATTTCTCCCTTTTTTCTTGTACTTCCAATAATTCGGCCAGCCGAACCTCCATGGCACCATTTTTCTCTATCTTGAATGATTTCAACAATTGGAGTGCTAGAATCTCCATGGATATAGGCAACAGTGCCTCCTTTTTGTAGACCAACTCATAAAGTGAAGTCTTAAGGACTTGCTTAGGAGTTATGCGGTCTACCCAGAGTGCCACTCAGAGGTTTTTATGCCATTCTTTCTGGTGCTCTGAAACAATCCTTTTGAGGAGTCGGACCAGGTTCTTATTTGTCAATTCGGCTAGGCCATTCCCCTGTGGGTAATAATTTGATGATGTCTTAAGGAATATGCCATTTGTTAGTGCAAAATGACATACCTTTGTGCCTAGAAAATATTTGGCATTGTCAGAAATGATAGTTTTAGAGGGCCAAACCTTGTCACCAGTCCTTCAAGGAAATCCACTATCTCTGCCTCTATTGCATTTTTAAGTGGTGTGGCTTCCGTCCACCTTGTGAAGTAATCTCTAGCCATTAGGATCCACCTGTGTTTGATGGTGGGAGTGGGATTGATCATTCCAATGAAGTCCAGGATGCATTGTGCGAATGGCTCATCCACCACTATAGGTTTGAGAGGCATTGCGAAATTCTTCCTTCTCCCTGTAAAGAACTAGCATTCCTTGCAAGCTTTTACTAAGGAGTGCGAGTCATTGAAAAGTGTCATCCAAAAGTAACCTACACACATGATCTTGAGGGTGGTAGTCTTAGCGGAGAAGTGTCTGCCCACAACACTGCCATGGAAAGCGTTGAGGATTCTCTTTGCTTGCCCTGCGGTAACACATCATAGGAGGATACCATTGAAGTTCCTTTTGAAAAGGACCCCTTCAACTAGCGTATATCCACAATTCTGTAGTCGATAGTATCTCCTCTTTTGGGGGGAAAGACCTGGTGGATACTTCCCCATTTGCATAAATTTTACTCTATCTGTCAGCCAACAGCCTTCGAATTCTCACTCATTCATCAAAACAAGTTTGGTTGCTCTTCTTTAGTGTCCACTTCTTCGTCATGTACTAGGTATTTGCACAGTCCTCTTCCTCAGATAGTTTTGGTGGGTTTGACTTCAATGTCATAGTCGAGGATCTTGGTGATCCAATTAGCTCTTTTTTCTATGATTTCTCCCTCCATGATGTATTCACGCACACTAGAATGCATGACATAAACTATCACCTTATTGAAAGAGATTAGATAATGGAACTTCTTAAGTCCCTTTACTATTGCAAATGCCTGCCTTTTGATGAAATTATAATTTGTCTTATATTCCTTCAGGGTCTGGGAGTAGAATGCCACTAGATGTTCTCTCTTTCCTTCGTTGTCTTTTTGAGTTAAGACAGTAGCTATACTTGACTTGCTACTGAATACATACTTTATGAAGTCCTTAGATAAGTCTGGATTAACCAGTATAGGAGCTAAGGAAATAACATCCTTAACTTTGTCAAAGGCTTCCCTGGCTTCCTTTGTCCACTTAAATGCTTGATCCTTTTTTAACATCAGGGTGATTGACCTGATTATTCCTGCAAAGTCATAAATAAATTTGCAAACAAAATTTACCTTCCCTAGGAAAGACTGGATGCCTTTCTTGTTAATCGGAAGGGGAAGCTCCTTGATGGCTTTCACCCACTCGAGATCAATTGAAACTCCTTCTTTGGACACCATGTGTCCCAATAGCTTTCCTTGTGGCACTCCGAATACACATTTTTTTGGATTTAGGGAAACCCCGAACTCATGGTATTTTTGAAAACCCATTTCTAAGTGATCAAAATTATCATCCTTAGACTTAGAGAACATAGTAAGATCATCCAAGTAAATTAGGATAATCTTGTTGATCAACTCACTGAAAGCGATGTCCATTGCCCACTGGAAGGTTTCCCCTGCATTGGATAGGCCAAAAGGAATTTTAGCATACACAAATTTCCCCCACTTTGTAGTGAATGTAGTTTTGTGTTGATCCTCCTCTTTAACTTGGATTTTATTATAACCTGAAAAGCCATCTAGCAGGGAAATTTTTTTTGATCTTGCCACCATTTGCAAGATTGACGCCATTGAAGGCAGCGGATAATGATCCTTTAGGGATGCTCTATTTAGGTCTCAAAATTCCACACACAAGTGGATATCTCCATTCTTCTTTTAGATCAAGACTAGGTTGGATACCCACATGTTGTGCTTGATTGAAAAGACAACCCATGACTGGATTAGCTTTGTTAGCTCCTGCGCCATTAGTGCTTCAATCTTAGGGTTCACTAGCCTTTGATTTTGTTGGATTGGTTTTGCACCTTCCACCAGCTTGATTGTGTGCTGGATGATGTCAGGATAGTATCCCTTTAGATCATCATAGGACTAGGCCACTACTCCTTTATACTTCTCACAAAAATGATGAGCCTTTCTTTATCATGATGTGGGACATATTTCCCAACTCGAATATTTCTCCCATCTACAACCTGAAGATCTATGCAGTCACTTTTGTCCACCACAAACTTCCTCTTGTCATTTCTTGCATCATCACAATCAAAAAGGTTTTCGAGAGTAACTAATCCCTTCGGAAGTTTGTTAGATTTGAGTAGAATGATTTGTCCCTCATAGGCCTCAACAACCTTTGGTTGGAGCTAATCAATGAATTCTCTTGATTGCTGGATGAACAAGGCAATGTGTTCATCACTTTCAAACACTTGCTAGCTTTGATCATTATTGAGAATCACTGGTCGGACTATCACTTGTACAAAGTGCTTGTTATGGATGAGGTCGGAGGCAAGATTGAAATGGGATCCAATTGTTGGCATGCTATCCATGTCACTATTTTGTTCTTGGGGGACGGTCTAGATGTTGAAGGCTTCAAAACCCTCAACTAGGTCCCAGAATTGGTGCTGATAGGATCTCATGCAGACATTATTTTCTGTGGATATTCCCTGAACTTGGTTGACCACTAGTTTGGAATCTTCGAACACCATTAATTGCTTGATTCCCATCTACTCCGCAAGGCTTAAACCTTGTACTAGTACTTCGTATTCGGCTTCATTGTTCGAAGAAGCGAACTAGAAGTGGAAAGACCTTAGTATTTTTTCACCAAGCATATCCCTACTCTTGCATTGTTCTTGCATCTTTCTCCATCGAAATGCAATGTCCATAACTCTAGGATATGACCATTTTTGGATTCCTTGACAACCTTCAAAAGTACTTGATCTTCATCATAGATGACATAGGTGCCCAACCTGGTAGCACGGTAGTTTTCGAGAACATGTTCTTGATCATTCCAGTCTTTGGTCACCTTTTCATCTTCCAGTAGCTCAGCGCAATAAATTTCTTGCTTGGTGATAGAGGTATGCATGACTTCAAAATTTTGCATGGCCTCATCAGCTACATACTCTGAGTGTAAAGCTTTAGATTCTATCTTCATATTTGTAGCATGCTTGGTTCTAAGGATTAAATGTGACCAATCCAAGGACAGGTCTCTGCCCACTTTTGAAGTAAATTCTCGGGATAGGAAGAGGGTAAAAATGGGGGGAACATCTATGATCATAGTGTCTTGCAGCACTGTTATACTAGGGAAAGCAAATAGAGTTAAAGGGAGTGCTTTGATGACATCTATGATTTCGACTGTATTCCCATCAAGTTGCATCACCCCCCTTTTAAGGGTTCATAGCTGAGTCCTAAAGCTTCAGCTATATTTTTAGGCATAACTATGGTGCTAGCACTGGAATCTATCCTAGCATTGTGTAATAATTTCTCCCCTATAATGAGATTTAAGAAGAAGGGTTGAGGCTTCAGATTATCTCTTACTTCAGTAGGGGCTTCCATTGTGCTATTTTTAAGAACTTTGGTAGAAGATGATTGATTAATAGCCTTTACTTTGGGAAATTGCTCCATCGACATTGCACTGACATCTTCCTGGAGAGCCTTCTATAGTAGCATCTTCTATTCTGGGATAGCAGAATATCCCACAAAGACACATTAGTGGATGAATTCTTTAATTGTTCCACCACATTGAATGGTGGCAGGTTCAGAGGTTTCTGCTCCTTTGTTCTTGTAATAAAAATTTCCGTTCTTGGTGGGTATTGCAACAAAGCTATCGAGGTTCCAAGCGTCTGGTCTGAAGTGCTTTTAGGTTGCAGATTGACTGGTTTTCCCATAAATCTTTGCTTAGAGCAAGTGTTGTAATAAGACTATACTTGTGGTGTCTTTGATGTAAAAGCATTGTTCGCGAACACTGCCTCTTCTTCTTTCATCCATCAAAAAAGTGCGTGATCAGGAGCAATTTATGAATCTTGTTCTAAGGACATCCCTTGCATTTGTGCGCTAAGGACTACATTTTCCATTTTAGGAGAGGCATATATATAACCTTTGTGGTCTGAAGTCGCATCTTGGCTATGCTGCTCTGCCACCTTTTGTTGTAATTTTCCGCACGGGCAGTTTCAAGGCATGTGAGTGTCATTGCAGGGGAAATGGCAAGGATTAATATCATTGACAAGGTTGTTCTACCCTGTAGTCAATTCTCTACTCAAGCTTGGTGGAGTGCCTATCAACGGAGTAGGTACCAACACTATTTGGTTGGCTGTCTGAGCTAATGGATTATTGTGTGGACCACCCTAGAATTGATTCTGCTGATATGAAGACCGCTCGCCTTTGTAATTATGGCAGGTAGGCTTTGGAGGCGTCAACTAGTTCCACTTGATGGTAGTTATGTCATTTTCCATAGGCCACAACAATTCCTTGAGATTGCTCATTTCATCCTTAGAAGAGCCGGACATAGAGGGAACACTTTGTGGCGCTATCACATACATGTACATTGATTGGGGAGGTGTGGGCACAGTAGTTGATGCGACTTCCTAGGTGGGCATCAATATTCTAGGAAATATTGACATGATGGGCTGAGGTGACAAATTTCCGGCATCTGTCAAATTATTCTCTACCTTAATGGTGACACTGTAAGCACCTGGTAGAGTGGTCCCTCCCAAAGACTGGATCATCATGGAAATGTCGGGGTTGATAGATTTTAAGTAGAACATGAACGCCAACTCAGGAGGTAGGCAGATAGCGACCTAGATCCTCTACCAGTTTGTGTGGAATTGGGCATTGAAGTCCAACATAGCCTCTTGGGAGGCTCATTTTATGGTAGATAGCTGAGAGTACAATGAGGAGTGATCCCTGTTGTTTGAAAATCTCTCATAGAATAGGTCTCCAAGCTCATCTCAGGTACAAATAGTGTTTGCTAGCAAGGTTTGGTACCAATCTAGCGACCTTCCTCAGAAAGAAGCTGCGAGGAGCCTTAATGCTACATTCTTAGTAGTGATTCCATGCACCAGACACATGTCTGCCACATCTTGTAGATGTTCTATGGGTGTTCTTGAGCCATCTTTGGTAAACTTGGGTATAGCCTTCAAAGTTAATACCAGGATAACAACCCATACAACAGGTGCTACTAGCACTACAAGGGGACTTCTAGCGTCCCATGCCACATAATTCCTATTGGTGCCTAGCAACATGGTTAGTGGAACGTGAGGAGGAAGCAGAACGATTACCAATTGATTTGTGGTCTGCACTGTTCCTAGTGGTGGTACTAGTAGACTAGGGTTTTTTGTGGTTTGGGATCTAGTTACTGGCCGACAGCTCACACACCCTCCTTAAGCGGAAATTCATTTAAGCTCAGTCCCATCGAGTGTGCCAGAAAAAGAAAAACAATTGATGCCAAAAGTTGGCAAGGTAACAACCCTTTTATGGGAAACTCAATTTATGGTGGACCTATTGCACTAAACTGAGTAACCTCCAAATTTTAAAGAAGTTGGCTTCTTCTATAATTGGGTTTGGAAAGGAAAAAGGAAAAAAATATAAAAAATAAAAGTCTAACCTAAGGTGATGCACCAAGACATAGATAATAGGCATGATAAATCATAGATCTAGGGGCCCGATCAACAATTTGTGATGTCCCAGAAGGGTAGAAACTAAAGATTAAAGTATAAACAATTCATTCATTGACATAAAATAACTTTGCACACATATTCACTGACAAGAAGAGTCACATGACATGATCTAGGCTAGCAAACTTGCATTCAATTTATAGAAGTTCTGCAAATGAATCATCCAAACAATAGCAGCATAGTCTAAAGTTAATCAAATATCATAAGAAGAACAGAAAGGCTGAATGATTGGCACAGTCTGCGAGTATTTTTGCAATAATTAAAACAACAATAACAAAGGCCTAATGTCTTTTTTTTAATCTATGCTCTTTTTGAAAAATCCTAGAACCCCTCCTCTAAAACAAAGAGGAGTATATATAGCCAAATGCTCCCACTGCCTTGGCGAGCAGTAACAGAAAGATTTGAGGATCCTTGGCAATGATGCAAAATCAAAGATTCCAACCAAAGCATTCAATCGCTCCAAGTTCAAGTGCATCCTTTGCAAATGATGGTAGTGGTCCTGACAAGGTCATGTAGACAAGTGTCATTACCCTGCTAAAGAAGTTATGACACACAATAGGATGTCGTGGTCCTTGGCTCGCTCCATCCATCATTTAAAAGAAACACCCATTGAATAGACACGTGGCGACATTGCACAGCCTGTGCTTATCCTTTTCTTTCACCGTTGAAAGCTTGCGCCAAGGAGACACGTGTAACCTACCTCATCCTTGGTACCGACTGTGGGGCCTGCTAAAATATGTGAAGATGAAGCCACATGGCATGTAGATAGAGCCTAACTCAAAAGCGAAGGGAAGTGGCTTTCAATTGTGTGTAAAGCGGACATGTGGAAGCACAATGGTGTTAATCAAAAAGGGCCGAATGACTTTTCAATGCAATGTGTGGGCCGATATTTCAACAAAATAAAGCTCGAAGGGAGCTCGATGAATATTAATTCACAAGCTATAATGCTAGTATGAGTTTTGAATCTCAAGACCTTTTGTTCTTTCCCAATATTCTTTTGATGATCTCCAACAATATTTTTTTGATTTAGTTAAATTTTCCATTTCCTTGAGGATGGTATGGAGATGAATATGAAATATTTATACCATAATTATTGCAAAAATTACAAAATTCATCATATTTGAAACATTGAATTATCAACAATCATTTTTTTTGGAACTCCAAACCTTGTGACTATATTTTCTATGAGGAAATTAATGACAACTTTCTGAACCATTGATTTTTTGGATTGAGGTTTATAGGCTACTCTTGCACTCTTAGGACGTTTCACCTAAAAGGAGAGAGATAAACCTCACTCAAAATCAAGGATGGTTCACTCAAATTAGGAAATGTGTAATGTAATTAAGACTAAATGAGATGATCTAAATGTAGCTATATGAACTACTTGAATAATTATGAATGCAAAATCTATGAAATAAGTGATGTTTGAAAACACAATGATGTCTGCAAAAGGCTTAAAAGGATGAACAAAAATGCAAATTTAACTAAATAGAAAGCTATTTCTCAAAACATGTGCAACTGAAAAGATGAAAATGACTTGAAAAAAAATCTAGAAATCTGACAATTTTGACTTTTGAGTTGACTGGGACTCATTTGCCACCCTGGGAAAATTAGTCCCAGGTTAGGGTTTTTCTACCTAGAAACGGTTTTCTACCAATTGGGTGTCTAGATTTTCATCTGACTCAAAAATCCACCTTATGAGGGACTCATTCATTAGTCCACTTTCAAATTTCTATGATTTCAAGTTTCTATTCTACACCTTGACACCTATGCAATACATTCTAATGGAAACCTGAATCAAGATCTCAAAAAATTCCTACAAAATAGCTTAAAATTGTTTGTCTAAAGGGGGGTTTTCCTTGGTCAAATCCCTATTTGGGTAATCAAACTTTAAATAGAGAAAAATCTACATATAAAACCCTAGCCTTAAGTGTGTTAAAGACTAGGAAAGTCTAAGGTATGTCAAAAACCATATTCTATTGTGCTAGAATAAGAAATGTAAATGTGAATTGAGTGATGCAAGACCTCAACCCTAGAAATCTTACAAAACATAAAAAATGGAGATAAAATGAAATGCAAACCTTAATATGAAGATAGAGAAGAAATGGAAGATGGAATCACTTTGAAAGCAAGTCTTTAGGTGTGATTTGATGGCTAGTTTCATCTCCTCAACCTAGATTTATCTATGATTCACCATAGGAATCCATCATCAACTCTTTGCAATGTTGAATCTTGATCAATAGATGAGCTTCAAGACCTGCAAAAACCCTAGTTTGCTGCCCTAAAACTTCAACTTTGCTAATGAAGCTTGTTATAGAAGACTTCACTCTTGAATTTTATTTTGTGAAATGATTGAAAGATGTGTAAAATGACTTAAAATGAGTATTTATAAGCGACAAAACCTAATTTTCCCATTATTTAGACATAAGAGGCTGACATTCATTGAAAAATTAAGTTGAATTAATTGAATTCCCACTCAAAATTGAAATTTCCCTCAAAAGGGACTCATTCGCCACCCTTGGCGAATGGGTCCCACTAGAGGGTACTCATTCGTCCAAGGTGGTGAATGGGTCCCACTACTTATTTTTGAAGGTGGTTTTTCAGGATATGAAAGAATTAAGTGTTGTTTGTCAGGATTTAAGTGATTTTTTAGGTAAAACGAGCCTCTAGATAAAAAATAATGGGTCTTAGGGGCCTATAAATGTTGTTTTGAAGAATGAATAGTGTAAGGGTACTCAAAAGTAGGTCTAATTAGGCATGAAATTGTCTCTTTTCTCAAGAGTGTCCAATTTTCTACTTCACACTTTCATTATCGCCTTCTGGTTGGAATTTCTTCAACTCATTTGGTGAAGTAGTTTGTTGCAAAGGAATTAAATGTCCAAATAAATCATGATATTTTTCTCAAAAGAGTAAGTCACTAGGATGAAGTGGATGATTACCTTATGAACATAAAGCCTTTGAAAATGAACTTAAGATACTAGAAACTAGTTGAGGAAGTCACTTTAAAATTAGATCATAAAGTGATAGACTTAGGGCACGAGATATAGGGCCTAAAACCTTAGGTTTTTTAGAGTTAGAAATTTCATGGAAAAAACCATGGGAAATAGAAAATCCCTAATAATGTGTCATGTTTGTTGATGTATTCTTTGTAGAAATGTGACAAGAATTCAGAACTTGGTGAAGCACCAAGAAAGAAAACCAAAATAAATTGACCATTAGGAAAGGAAAACTATACAAATATACATAAATTATAAATATACATGAAAAACCTATTGAGAAAATTAGGGTTTTAGGAATTGTTCATGCAATGAAAATTCCTATACCTCACCATTAATTCCTTATCAATTAGTATGAGTTCTCTCCATGAATGAAATTAATGACAGATTGACCTAAACTTGAAGGATTAGATTTACCATGTTTCCCTTTATCCTAAAATTTGGAATATGACATTAGTAGGTCAACTCACAAATCTAAATTATTTTATCACTTGTTCTCTTGTCATGAAAATATTTCACATGTTATCTTTTTATATTTATCGCATGGACATTCCTTCTTATCTCATCTAGTCAAATAAATTGGGTGATCCTACATACCATATCATCTAGAATATATTTGAACCGTATGGGTAAGTGCAGAGAGATGTGATACAAAAATGATATACCTGAAATGGTCATCTAAAGCCAAGTTTGGCAAGTGCCAAATTTGACACTCTTCAAATGTGAATGATGACTTTTTAAAATGCATTTTCTTGAAATATTTATTGTTTTTTAGTCTTTGTCTTTCCTGGGAATGAGAGAGAAATGGAAGGAGAGAGTGAGAGAGAAAGAGGGGGAAGAGAGAGAGGTAGGGATATAGGTGAGATAGATAGTAGAGACAAAGATATATAGAGATGGAATGAGATGGAGGAAGGAGATAGAGAGATGTAGAGAGGAAGTGGGGAGGGAGGGAGGGGGATAGAGATTAGAGAGGGAATGATGGAGATAGAGAGTAGAGAGTGAAGGATAGAGATAGGTGAATAGGTAGAGAGGTAGTTATTGAGCTCAATGGAGAGAGTTTGATAAAGGGATGGAGATAGTGAGAGAGATAGGTCTAGAGTATAAGAGATGAACAATGAGAGAGAGAGAGAGAGAGAGAGAGAGAGAGAAAGATGATGCAACTTGAGAATTATTGAAATTTGACATGTTGAGTACTGAAAATTGACTAAGTTTAAAAATTTATAAGATCTTCCAAAAACTAGAATTTGCATTATATCTCCAAGAGATCTTAAAGTACTCTCAAACATCCTGAAACTATATACATGAAATATAACTTTAAAATATAAGAAAGTAAATGTCCATATGTAAATGTCAAATTATAATATAATTTTTTATTTCATGTATATAGTTTCACTGGAAAAGAAAGAGAAAGAAAAACAAAGAAAAAAAATAAATAGTTCAATAAAATTCATTCTAAAAATTCATCATTCACATTTTCCTCACCAAATGATGTACTTTCATTTGACACTCACCAAATGATGCACTTTCATTTGGTTTTCACCAAATGTCTTATATTAGGAAATACCAACCCAAATATTTTTCTTGGGCATCCAAACCAAATGGTTGGATGACCATTTCATGCCAAAGATGTGATTTTTTGAAAGGTTCACAAAATTTAACATATTTTCAGCCATGCTCTTCATCAGGTTTGCACGTGTTTCAATATAATATTTTTTTATGTTTTGATTATGTTAAGATTTTCATCTTTAACTTCTTTTGTCAGTGTCTCTGTTTTTTGTCAAAAACCAATATGTGCTAGTTTGGGTATATTTTTTTAATCATTCATCAAATTTTAAAATAAATTACATTTTTAGAAACTAGACTCTATTCTACATGTATTGAAAAAATTGATTTCGACTAGTTTTTAGACAATTTAAGGGGGAGCACACTCAATTTTTGTTTTCCAAGATATGTCCACTTCAAAAATTAGTAAAATATTATATATTCATTAAAAAAATAGCCAAAAAACTTGGCATAAACTACATGGTGTTAGCTAATTTCTCACTAAAGCAATTTTTGAAATTCTAAAAATAAGAACATTTTAGGGGAGCACAATATACGCTATACTATTTTTTTGATAAAAACAGAACCACTTTGTGTGCTCCCCCTTTCTCAAGCCCTTAATATTCACTATTTTCAAAAAATATATATTTTAGAAAGTAGATTCAGAGCACTAGAACTCTTGTTCTTGTTGCATTTTCAAAATTTGAGCATAACTATCTTCATTTTCTCATTGAACATTAGAGTTTTTTGATTTTAGAAAAAAAAGTGGCATCTTAAGATTTGTTTTTGTATCAACACTTTGTGCACTTATCCATATTCTTAAATAAACTTGTATATAGGTATCATGTTATTCATAGGAATTTTGGTATCTAAACTGGGTGCTACCACAATAATGGGTTACACTTTCTGGGACATCTTGATTTTTACCTGAAATCACATATATTAAAAAAAAAAATGATTTAAACCTTGAAAGGTTCCATTTAAAGTATTTTAATTAAAGAGGGTTTGATCAAAACCCCATAGATCAAACCCCCTTGGATAGAACCTCACTATTTTTAAACCATACCTATAATGGAGTCTCCTCTACACCTATCAAAATGCTCATTAAAAACCACTTTTGATTTATAACCTTTGGAGGGATCAAATAAATTCATTTAAAATTTATGTTTTGTAACTATGTAGCCTTTATTATAAGCTTCCCAAAAATTATAATTATAAATATATTTAATTTGATTATTATATAATTTTTTATTTCTTGTGAATGTAGGTTTTTGAATGAACATCAATGTCTTTGTTTTGCACATGTGAAAAAATAATAGATTTCCAAAAAAATATGAAAAAAATATATCATATTGGTATTGATGTCTTTGATCCAATAAAAATAAATTAATTCTGATACTTATAAAAAAAGGTTATGCCCTTAATAGTACACCTATGTCTAAATCTAATTGGCTTGAGTTCAAAACTTAATTTAAAAAAATATGCTCAATAAAACATTATGAAACCAAATGCATCCTCTAGATATCGTAGTTACAAATCTAAATTCAAAAAAGGTTATAATTTTATCCTTCATAGAAAAAAAGTTATGTGGTTTATAGTACACACCACTCTTTAAAAATGGTGTTTACTGTTAAAAACTAGTTATCGAAGGAGATGGAAAAAGAAATGCAATTTGATTCCAAATTTTAAAAAAATATATATTTAGAATCTACAAACAAAATTTCACAAATCACTAGTTTGCATCATCTTCAAATTCCTCATGGTTTAGTAGCTATACGTGTCTGAAAGTGAAGATTTAGTTCAAAATGTTCATTTCAATGTCAAGTTTGGCCAAAAGTGTAACCCACTATTGTGGGATCATCATTCTATAAACTAAATCATATGGTGATTTTACTATAGGTTTTTTATGGTCACCCTATCAGCCCATAATGCTAGTTTGAGTTTTGAATCCCAAGACTTTTTATTCTTTCCCAATATACTTTTGATGATCTTCAACAAGATTTTCTTATTTTTCTTAGCTTTTCCATTTCCTGGAGGATAGTATGGAGATGAATATAAAATATTTATACCATAATTATTATAGAACTCAAAAAATTCATTAGACCTAAAACACATAGCATTATCAACAATCAATTTGTTTGGAACTCCAAACCTTGTGACTATATGTTACATAAGGAAATTAATGACAAATTTTCTTGTTTCCCTTCTAGTTAGAATTTCTTCAACCCATTTGGTGGAGTAGTATATTGCAACCAAAATCAATTTAAATCCTCCACTAGACCTCTTTATGATTTCATCAATAAAGGTGATTCCCCATTGTTGGAATGGAGTATGCATTGTCATAGGTGTCAAAGGTAAAGATTCAACATAATTTATATTTCTAGAAAACTTTTGGCATGCTTCACAACTTCTAACCATCTTGTGTGTATCTACAAATAATAATTTCCACCAATATCCACTTTTGAGTACTTTGTGTGAAGTTTTATTGGCCATAAAATGACCTCCAAATAACTCACTGTGCATTTCATTTAGCATGATCTTAGTGGCTTGTTCTTCATCTAGACATCTTAATCAAACATCATCTATGTTCCTCTAGTATAATTCACTATTGACAATATCATATCTAATGGCCTAAAAATTTAAAGTATATTCTAGTTGTTAGACATCTCTTTTGGACATACCATGTTTTGCAAATAATATCACATTTTTATACCATGGAGATAGTTGAAGATTAAATCAAGTTGTGAATCTACATCCTACTAAATTAAATTAATTTGGTTTAATTCCAAGTTGGATTTTTCCATCAATTTAGCTAGTCCTTGGCCTCTCATAAACCTAGTGATTTGGAAATGTTAATATTGAATTCCTAGATCTTATTAATCCATCTACATCTCCTTCTTGTCACCTCTTTCTCTATAAATATGTCTTTCACAATAGCATGGGGAACATAAGCAACAACCATTTCTCCTAATATATTTAAGGCCTGCATTTTTTAATAAATTTGACCAATGCATATGCCTATTTCTCAATAATTTCATAATTGATTTTTTTTCTTGAAGGGATTTACTAAAAAATGTAATAGGTTTTTCATATCCTTCATTATTTTTTTGTACCAACACTATAACAATAGTATGAAAAAAATAAAAGGAAAATAGTTGATATAGCCTTGAGAAATTAGGGGACTTTAACCCTAGAGCCTACTTGATGGCTTCCTTAATTCTTTAAAATACCTCTATTGGTTCCTTGCCCCAAGCAATTTTTTCCCCTTTTCAAAGAATCTTAGAGATGGGTTTAGTTATTTTAAAAATTTGTGACAAATCTCCTAACAAAATTGACCTGCCCAATGAAAGATTTGATACCTTTGATATTTTTAGGCTATGGAATCCTTTCTATTACATCAAATTTCCCAGTATCAGTTCTTATTCCATATTTAGATACTATATGACCTAAAAAATTCCCTCTATAATCTCATACATGCATTTCTTGAGGTCCAATAATATGCCATATTCTAAGGCATATATATCATCTTGATAAATAATCATTATTATATCAATGAGGTATGAAAAGGATGCATCCATGGCTCTTTGGAATGTAGTACCTATATTTATCAAACCAAATGGCAATCCAATATACACATATACGACCCAAGGTGTTGTGAAGGCTATCTTAATTTTCTTATGGATTATTTAACCTTCACTTGATTGTAAATAGATAATCCATCCATCAAGGATAATAACTCACATGTAGTAACCTTTTGTAGCATGACCTCTATGTTGGGAAAATATTAATTACCTTTCAAGGATGCAAAGTTTAATTTTTTTAAGTCAACATAGATTTTAATATCATCATTGTTTTTCTTAACATGTACTAAATTATATACTCATGTGGAGTGTCTAATGGGATTTATTATCCCAACATATTTTAGTTTTATTAACTTTTGTTGAATCTTTGGTGTAAGTGTAGGATTAACTAGCCTCTATTTTTTCCTAAATGTCGTTACATTAGCTTTAAGAGGTATTTCAAGTTGGAATAGGTCCTCTCTATAAGCCTTCAAGTCATCATAAGACCATGCAATTTTTATTTTATATTTCCTTAATAATGATATCAACATATTCCTTTCATGAGTTAAATTTTTACCAATAACTATTTTTTATGGAGTGGATTCAATACCTATGTTTATTTTTTCCACATCGTTGGCATGTATAGGGGTTGGATTTGTCGTGATTTTTCCATTTCCATCAAATGCTCTTTCTAATACAACAATTTTTTTTGGAAGTTTGTTTATCTTCAAATGGATTATCTCTTTCCAAAATAAAGTATCCTTCCCATCAATATTATTAGGAAAACCTTAGAATTCTATTTCTTGCCCCTCATATTGATTAATATAATTCAAAAACTTGATTAAATCTTGATCATATTTTTTATTCAAGGGGTAAATGCTTTTGACCGGAGCTATGAACCAGAATACATCCATTCAACAATACCACCCCAATGGGGTTTGAACCTTGGTGGCAAGAACAACAATGCCACCTTTAAACCATCACACCATGCCAATACCGGCATTAAATCTTGATCATCATCAAAAAATTTCTAATTGAATTTTTTTTATGGATTGATGGTCTTGTCAATATTTCAATAATACATATTCCAAAAAGTGTTGTATCATTAGGTCTGAGGGTTGTGTGTTCCAAGAGAATTTCCATGGTATTTTTTGATCTCTCTATCCAATCAATAGAAAAGGAATCAAGAATTTTTACAAGTATACCATGCAACAACCATATATTGTTGAAGTCTCTTGTGTTTAGAAACATATTTGACTCTAACTTGAGATAGTAATAACTAAAAATACCCTAACACTCTAAGCTCTTTTATATCATGATTGATAGCCATAGAAAGTCATTAAAGCAATGCTTCATACTCGACTACATTATTTGTACTTTAAATTTTAGGGAGAATGAGTATTTGAAGGACTTACCATTTGGTTATATAAGAATCCATCTAGAACCTAATCCTTCCTTTAAACATGCTCCATCAAAGTACATGAAAATAGGGCATCCTTTGAATAGGTTCTTAAACTTCTTGGGTTAATCGTGTAGGTTTCTCTCTCAAGTTGAGAATTTCCAACTCTAAAGTTGTCAATATCAGTGTTGATAAAATAAACCTTCTCATTAGGCTTTGGCTCTTCAACTAAAGTAAGAGATCTTATTTCTCTATTGAATCTTACATTATTTTAATTGATAGGGAGCATGGCATATGATAAGTCTAGCTCCATGCTACCAATAACTACAACATACCATTTTCTTGATAAAAAATCCCATATTGAGGTGGGATATCTACTATTATCAAATTCATTTTAAAATCCTTCTTTGAAAATATTGCTAGCTTGATCTCTACATATTTCATGATTCCTATTACTGGAACCACCCTTGAATCCATAAAAAATCACTTTCCATATGCTTTACCAGACCTATAGTCCAAGTTCTTTCATGATAGCCAATGACATGATATTTGTAGAATCCCTTTAATCAATCATGCAATTCTTTACTAACTTATCATTTACAAGAAATATAATGTATAAAATGGATCAGCTTGAGAAGGACATTTTATCAAATTAGTTCCCAAGTAAAATTATAGTATTTCTATATTTGAATATTCTATTTCCACATTATTTAATTGCTTCTTTCCCTTCTCAAATATCATGTGACCTTCTTGTTAGTTGAGAGAGTCATTGATGTATTGCTAATCATGGCCAAAGCTTTATCCTCATTCTCTTCTATTATCATCATTTCCAAAAAAGGTACATGAATTTCAACTTGGGATAATATTTTTAACATATTAATAGGAATATAATTTGGCACACTGACATTTAAAATATAATTAATATTTATGTTTTGACAGTTTAATCCTTACCAATTGTAATTACATCAATTGTAGTGTAGCAATACTCTCAGGTTTGGTTTTGTTCGTCACAATCTATTGCATCTTAGACTTGTATCTTAATTTTGTAGCTTATCCTTGAGATTTTGGATCAAGTCTATATTCTTTGATATATCATTTCTTGCAACAACTAGAGACTTAGGACTATTTGTGTTTCTTTGATGAAAATGCTACAAGGTTTTCCCTATTCTTGTATACTTTTCCTTCCTCTCAAGTTATAATTTATTTTTACTTGAGTTATAAAAATAAAATCAAGGCTCTAAATTATTCATCAAAAGGTCTTATGAACCACACATTAGAACCAAAATATTCTATACTAAGAAAAAAATCATTTTCTTCTTCATAGTAAAAAAATTTGTTAATGGTATCTTTCCTTTTGACTCTATGACATATTATTTAGATGAATAATAACCTTCACTTATAGAGCACATGGTCTCATTGACATCATATTTACACCATTATCATCATTAGAACATTTAGTTTCTTCATGTCTATCATTGCAATCATCACATGGATTAGTTGAAGATAATAAAGACAAAGCCACTGTAGGTTGTGAAAGTGCATGTGGTAACTAACATGCCATATACCAAGGATTATCCTCCATAAAATTTGCATTAGCTTTCTTCAAAGTTTAAGGAATGTATTTATTAAAAGGACGCTTTAGTTGTTGTGAATTAGTCTTCCATTATGCCAGTTGGTGTTGTATGGTTGGTCAACTAATTTGAGAATTTTATCTTGGTTAAAATGACTTCATTTTTATGACATAAACCCTTTTAATTTATTGCTACCTTATAACTTAGGTATTTCAAAGTACTCGTGACTTTATCCAATTTATCCTTAGAGGAGCATGTTTATCCTAGTGTCCTTTTGGATTTTGTAAAATCTTTACATCATCCCTTTTGCTTACCCTCCCTGATTCATTTCTATTGCTTTGAATATGCATGGCTATTTTATGGGAATCCCTAAAGGATTGGGGATTTTTATCCCAAATTTTATTATCCCATATTGGAATCATATGCATTACAATAGAGGAATAAACACATAAGCTGACTAGGTCTCATATATGGATGGGTCTTATTCATAACCCTAACAAATCTTGTGTTAAAATAAAAAAAGATTCATTATATCCTTTTCTTTTTCTAGTAAACTCATTAATAATGAATCTAGGGTCAATATTGTCCTCCATATTATTCTCTAAAAACCCTCTTGAATCCCATAATTTCATTAGGTAATCCTTTATATCATTCTCTTGCATCATCCATCAGAGATTACATAAACAATTTTATTACCAAATATTCCTCTTCTATCTCAAAATCATTTGCTAAGTTTAAAAAATAATCAATATGTTATTTCCCTGATGATGCATTATTTCTTGAGATTTTTTTCAAATCATTTCTGACATCATTCAAGAAATTGCATTAGGGTATCCTAGGATGCTAATAAATTCCTACTTTCTATATCTTTCTATTTGTAAAGGTATACTATACTGAATGTTCCCAATTGCTTGGTTGGATTGAAAATTTTGCTAATTAACAAAATTTGGGCCTCTTCCTTGGTTTAGAACTTTCCCACCCATTTGGACTCATACATTAGGGTTTTTTGGTTGATACTAATCATAACCACCCATGTTCTGTGGTTGCATATTTATTTGAGGTTTTGGATTAGGCATAAGAACATTTTTGGTTAATGGGGCTATTTTTGGGGCACATGAAGTTTGAATAATCATTTGGCGATGATTTGAGATGGTGATATTTATCAATGGTATATTCTAAATAGGATTTAAAGAAATTTTGCTTGATTGGAAATTAATGGTAGGAAAATTTTGAGGAGCAAAGAGAGAAACAAATGGATTATTATTATTGATAATTCAACATGGCTCTACTCTACTCTGCTCTGCTCTTCCCGTGCTGGTTGTTTTTTGAATTTATGGTACCCTTTTTTGTTGTCTATTTTTCATGGGTGTTTCAGGGGGGGAAGGATCCCCATTGCAAGGACCCTATCCCTGATTCTATTGCTATGCTTGCGGTGGCAGTAGCCAACTTGCTTGCTTATGAAAATACATTTTCTCCTCATACTGTTGTCCTATCCCTGAGGGAAAAGACTACTGGAATCTTTGGGAAGTCGCCCTTCTCTCTAACGCTCAGTCTTAATTCCTTTTTTTTGGAGGAAGCCCCTGCTTCCTACGTGGACAAGTTGGTGGGGTCTGACTCGCCAACCCAGAATAAAAAAACTTGCGGATTTTGCTTCTTGCTTGGTTACTAGCTGGGATGTTGATGTTCTTGAGGCCCTTATGTTGAAGGCGATGGATAGCCTCAAAATGGATTTGGTTGGAAAGTTCCTGGAATTTAGGCCAAATATTGAACATGTGCATTAGTGGGCTGCTTCCACTTAGAATCTCAAAGGCAGTGTCATAATTAATGCCATGCCTAGAGGTATTTTTCTATTCTCCTTTGTAGTTTATGAGGATATGCTAAAAGTTTTAACTAGTGGTACATGGGCCTTTGACTCGGGCTTTAAAAAATTTCTCTCTTTGTAAATGGAAACCTGGCTTTGACTCGTTGACTGACTTGGGGGCGTTGGCACCTACTTGGGTTCGACTTCTGGGGCTTCCCCTAGAGTTTTGGGAAAAAGGAACTTTTCAGGGTATTGCTAACTCTTTTGGGAGCCTTTTGGCCATTGATAAAATCACCCAAGAAAGATCGAGACTTATATATGCTCGTATCTATGTCAATGTGGTAGTTAACATGGTTCTTCCTTCTTCTGTGTTGCTTAAGTCAATGTTTGGCAATTGGAGCCAACCCCTGGAGTATGAAAATGCTCGCCTCTTCGGTCAACACTGCAAGAGGTTTGGTCATCTTATTGACTCTTGTGCGGCTTTGGGTGAAAGCTCAAAAGCTAAAGGTAAGAGTTCTGAAGAAGACTCTTCACCAAAATTCATGGAATCTATAGTGTAGCCTTCTCTTGTGTCCCCTAGAAGGTGTCCATTCCCCTTCTGAAGGATAATGATCTTGAGGCCACTCCCCTTCTGAAGGATAAGGACTCTGAGGTGCTGGTTGGTCCTTTTGTTGTTGAGCATGAGGTTAAGATCCTAGCTGAGGACCCCTTGAATGTCTAGAATCTCAAGGCTAATAAGTCTTTGAATGGTACTATAGAAGTCCTGGAAGAGGGTGAGTATGTTCTTCAAGAGATATCTCCATCCTAGGAGGAGTTGAATTATGTCTCCCAATTTGGTGCTCAAAATCTGAATGAGTTGTTGGCCCTTCTTGGCTTCCCTCAAGGGTCAAGTGATAAGGAGGATGAGGAGGGATGGTCACAAACCACCTCGAAAATCAAGAAGAAAAAGAAACTGGATGTTGGGGGGGCAATAAGGTGGGAAGACCCTCTCAAAAGGAAGCAAGATTAAAAGATACAATAAGGGATGTGGCTGTAGGTAAACAAATGACCTTGGATTTGATCACGAGATCGAAGTCCAAGAAAATGTAGTTCGGGTTGCAGGCTGTGTTGGGGAGTGTGGTTGTTTCTGTTTTGAATGAAGTATGTTTCTTGGAATATTAGGGGCCTTAACATTCCCTATAAATAGTTTTTGGTTAAGACCTGCATCATGGATAATAAAGTTGATGTCCTCCCTTTGCAAGAAATGAAGATGAAGAAAGAAACTTTTGAAAAAACTATTTCTAGTATTTGGCCTGAAGCTGGTTTTTGTGTTTGTGAAGCTGAAGGAGTGTCTGGAGGTATTGCTACCCTCTAGAAGCCTTCTAAATTGAAAGGTTATTTTCATTATGATAGTAAGAATCACCTTGAGATTACTCTGGAAGATCCAGGCTCTCACGAGTCTTGGAATCTTATAAATATCTATGCCCCGAATTCCAGTAGAGACATAGTTTTGTTGTGGGAACAACTTAGTGAAGCTATTTTTGAAAGGTGTGATGAACATTGGATGCTAGGAGGGGACTTCAATTCTCCCCTCCTTCCTTCTGAGAAGTTGGGTGGATTGGATGAGTACTTAGATAGTATGATGGAGCTTGCTAAAATTATTTAACTTGGTAGGACTGATTGATATTCCTCTCCAAGGCACTAAATTCACCTGGTCAAATAGGTGGAATGGAAACCATTTAATTCAAGTTAAATTGGATAGATTTTTGATATATGCTAATTGGGATATTTCCCAATTCCTTTCTCTCTGCTCTTCCAAGGTCTAGCTCAGATCATAATGCTTTGGTTCTGAAAAAAAATGTGGATCATAATAAGGGCCCCTTCCCTTTCAGATTTGAAGCAATGTGGTGCACTCATCCAAATTTTTCCGCCTTAGTTCAATCATGGTGGGAGGAACCCATCCTTGGAACTCCTATGTTCTGTTTGGATGAAAAAATTTGTTGTGTTAAGCAAAGGGTAAAGGGGTGGAATAAGTTAACCTTTGGTAACATTTTTGAGTTAAAAAATGCTTTGGGAAAAAGTTTAACAGAAATACAAGATAGAATGGAGTTTGGTTTGGCGGATGAAGAGACTTGTGTGAAGGAAAGAGAGTTGAGATCCCAATGGTACAAATACAATTAAAAAGGAGGAAATATTCTGGAAACAAAAGTCAAGAGTTCAATGGTTGACGAAAGGGGACATGAACACCAAATTTTTCCACCAATCTACTCTAAAAAATAGAAGCATAAATAGAATTAGATCATTGGTTAAAGAGGATGACTCTATTATTACTAATGAAAGAGAGATTTCTAGGGAAGCTGTAATTTTTTTCTCCTCCTACCTCTTAAACCCTGTCAATGATCCTCAGGTTAATGTTGATTTTCTTAATGTTATTCCTAATGTTGTCTCTAAGTTAGATCTTAAGATGATGACTAATACTATTTCTCTGGAGGAAGTTAAAAAGTTTGTTTTTTCCTTTGAAGCCCTTAAAGCCCTTGGTCCTGATGGTTTCCCCCTTGTTTTTTTTCAAAATTACTGGGAAATTGTTAAAGATGATCTCTTTAATGTTGCTAGAGACTTTTTTAGGTCAGGAAGGTTGTTAAGCAATCTGAATGCTACTTTTATAGCTCTTATCCCTAAATCTGTTAATGCCTCTACAATGAAAGACTTTAGGCCTATTAGTATTTGTAATACTGTTTATAAAATTTTCTCTAAAATTTTGGTGTTTAGACTTAAACTGGTGTTGGGTAAAATGATAGCTCCTAATCAAAAAGGTTTTGTTGAAGGTAGAAACATTCTTGATGTTGTTATTTCGACTCATGAGATAATCCACTCCATGGAGCATTCAAAAAAGCCTGGAATGGCCTTTAAAATTGACATCTCAAAAGCTTATGATAGAGTCTCCTAGTCTTTCCTTTTTGCTATTCTCAAGTAGTTTGGGATACATGGTAGGTTCTTAAAGATGATTTCGGCTTGTGTTACTTCTCCTGTGTACTTTTTTTTGGTTAATGGTGTTCCCCAAGGCTTCTTCTCTTGTGGGTGCAAGTCTCAGGCAAGGGGGACCCCTTTCTCCCTACTTGTTTATTATTTTCGCTGAAGCCCTGGGAAGAAATATTCAAAGGTTGGTGGATGTGCAAGCTATTAAAGGTATAAAGGTTGCTTCTTCTCTCAGGCCCGATTCCCATCAACAATTTGTTGATGATACCCTATTGTTTAGGGATGCTTCGGTGGGGGAAGCAGGTGCTTGGAAACAAATTCTTAATGATTATGCTAAAGTTTCTGGTTAGTGCATTAATTATGAGAAAAGAAAAGTTTACTTGTTCAACACTGATCAGTAGATAAGGGATAGAGTGAAAAGAATTTTGGGGTGTCAAGAAGCTGAGTTTCCTAATACATACCTGGGGCTTCCATTGTTTTCCAAGAGATTAAAAATAATTACTAGAACAAGTTATTAGAAAGGATTCAACATAAATTGGCTAGATGGAAGGGGAAGTTGTTGAGTTTAGCTGGTAAGAACTAACTCCTAAAAGCCTCTCTTTAGAATATTCTAGTGTATTACCTTTCCTTGTTTAAAATTCCTACTCATATAGGGGAGAAGATAAAACGAATTTAGAGGAAATTCTTATGGTCAGGAATAGAGGAAAAAAATAGACTTTCTCTTGTCAGTTGGGAAAAATTTTGTAGGCCTAAAAGGTGTGGGGGGTTACGGATGAGAAGAATTTATATGCTAAATAAATCCTTAACTGTAAAAATTGGTTGGAACCTTCTGGAAGGCTCAAAAGACTGGGTCAAAATCTTCGAAGCCAAGTACTTGAGAAACAAGAACTTTGGCTCCCTTCTGGATCTACCCTATGGAACCACCTAATTAGATTAAGGAATGTGCTAAAGTTGGGGACAAGGAAGAGAATAGGGAATGGATTTAACATGGACTTTTGGAAGGACCTTTGGATAGAGAATTCCACCCTGTTTGCTAATGAGGATTTGAATCCCCTAAAGTGCAACCTCCATAGAATTTATGGCACAAAGGTGAGTGAATACATAAATTGGGAAGGGGAGGAGCCAAAATGGAAGGATTTTGATGCCTTGTTAAGGAAAAATAATTTGAGGGGTCAAAGACAGGTGAACTGGGCTCCTCTACTCATCAATTTGTATAATTTGATTGGGGAGGAAAAATGGTTTGATAGGAGAAGGGAGGATGAATGGCTCTGGAAAAGTAACCCCTTTGGCTTTTCTTAGTTAGAAAGACCTATATGAAGACTTGGTGAGGGCCCAAGATGTTGTTCCTAGTTCCTTTTGGAAAGTGGTGTGGCTTAAGAATTTGATTTCTAAAATAAACTATTTCTGGTGGTCGGTGGCCCATGGAAATATCCCTACCATTGATAACCTGGTAAAGAGAGGTTTCCATTTGGTTAATTGGTGTTCTCTATATAACCAGGAGGAAGAATCAATAACTCATTTGTTCTTCCATTGCAATTATGCGAGGGAAGTGTGGTCCAAGGTGTTGCAGTTGTTGCCTTTGGATTGGGTTTTTCCCAACTCAATGAAGTTGTTTATTGAAGGCTGGTCTAACAGTCCTTTCTCTCACAATGCCATAATGGATATGTGGCATCAATTTCCCCCCTTTGTTACTTGGGGGATTTGGAAGGAGAGAAACAACAAATTTTTTGGAGAGGTGGATAGAAGCAAAGAGGAGGTGTTTTAGATAGTTAGAACTCAAATTAAGGAAAATATGGAGGTAAGCAAACTCAACTTCTCCAACTACTAGCCAAACTATAAGGAGATGAGAATAAAACAAAATTGGGGTATAAGTAGAGACCTAACCAATCTAAACTGGTCTAAGATGCTTAAAAGGTTGGGTAATGTCTGGTGTCCTCCTATGAAAGATTGGGTGAAATGCAATTTTGACGGTTGTTCTAAAGGAAATTCGGGTTAGGCTGGAGTTGGTGGCCTGGTGAGAAACTAGAATGGTGACTGCATAATGGATTTTGGTGTGAACCTAGGGATTTTTTCAAACAACAAAATTGAAGCTATGGCTGCTTTTGGAGCTTTCAAATTCTTAAAGGAGTTGGGGTTCAAAAATTTTATGATTGAAGGGGACTCAAAATTTATTGTGGATATTTTAAATGATGTTGCTACTCCCCCTTGGGAAATAAAAAATATTACCGGTAGATGTAAAGTTATTAAAAATTATTTTACTATTTGCCGGGTTCTACATGTGTACAAGGAAGGGAATTGTGCGGCTGACTTTGTGGCCAATGTGGTGCTGGAGTGTAGGGTTTGGACTAGGTGGACCAATGGGAACATCTTGTAGCCTCTGAGAGATATCATACTCAATGAAAAGTTTGAAAATGCATACCAAACAAATATCTGAGAAGTTGGTTGGTGACAGGATGGAAGAGTACATTGTGGCATTGCCAAGCTTTCCTAATAATGATGGCTTAAGTGGTACATGCATACATAGGAGGATCCTTGAGGGAGATTTTTTCATTAATTTCTCGTTAAAGATTATGATCAAAAATCACATGCCGATTATAGTTCTCTTAAAGGCTGTCTTTTCTACGTGTGCCAATTTTCCCTTTGTTAGTTATACATGAATTTCTATAGAGGGAAATGGCAAGATTTTAATTATGGGTGTTATTGCTTGCAGAAGTCATAATGCCTTTTGGGCTCCAAGAAATGTGAGGCTATCATCCCTAAGAAGAAACACCCTGTATTGCAAATCTTTTGTGAGTTGGTTTTTAGCTCGGGTTTTGAATGGTGGTTTTGGTCCGCAAAGAAAGTTGGTTGTTGAGGAGAGTATGAATTCTAGCCAGTCTTTGCAAAAGAATTTATAGATGAGCAAGATGGGAGGCCTGAGAAAAAGAACCGAACCACCTAACTACTAGGCGTTGAAGCAGAATGTTGACCTCTGGATAATGTTCAAAAATGCGGGAATAGATTGCTTCTTCCAATCCCTCAAAGGCTACAATGAAAATTAACGGTGAAGTTTACAAACTCTTGGAGGAGAGGCTGTGTTTCTGTTGGAGCTATGAAATTTGAGGTGACTTCTCATTTCATAGCAGAGGCCACGAGGCTGCAAAATTCTGGTCTGAAGGTTGCCAAAAAGAGTGGAGCTGATTACCAACGTTTTGTGGATAATTTTTTGCACTATGGGGAAAATCTCAAGCAGTTTCAAAATGGGTATGCCAGACTCGAACTTCCTCCTCCTTTTTACCTTGTGAGTCTATTTGTTATGCGATATTTCACCCTAGAAGGTCACTATATTTTTGTTCATGCTTATCGTTTTCCTATTTTGAACCACATTAGACATGGGGAATGCATAAACCTTTCATTTTACCTTCTATCCTCTATGCAGTTGAATATTGAGAAAGGTGCTAACCCGTCGCTTCACTAGGGCTTAATGCTTACTTTGTACAAAATTTCCCTTTCTCAAAATCCACATGGTAATCCTCTTAATGCTAGAGAGGAGAACCTTGACCCTTCTGATGAGGAAAATGTTGAGTTTTAGAGGGTGGAAAACCTTGAAGTTGATGAACCTTTGGTTGTTGATCATTCTCCCTGCAACCCCCTGCTGTTGTTGCAAGATGTTTGCTTATCCCTGCTAAGAGTTCCTCTCCAGTGGCTAATGTGTCGAACCCTTCTACCCCTCGGTCCTAGAAAAGTGAGGACTCAAAAAATGTGGACTTGCTACTTACCAAAGTTACCCCTGGAAAAAGAAAACACTCTCCCTTGCTACTCGAACTCCCTACAACTAAGAAACCTAGAAAAGAGGTCAATCCTTGTGAAGTTATTCATATTTCGAAGGATGTGAATCAAAAAGAAGAGGTCAAGGATAAATTATAGGGTTAGGGGAGTGGAGGGAGTGGTGAAAGGATGTTAGAACGACTGGCAAAGGAAACCTCAAAAGAGAAAAAGGGAAAGAAAAAATGTCTGTTGATGTGGAGGATATCCTGGGTTATGAGGAATTTGAGGCTCATGAAGATGATGATTTTGAGGATTTTGACTTTGAGGAAACTTCCTACAATATGGGGGAAGATGAATTGGAGGAGGAAACAAAATATGAGGAAGAGGAGGAGCAAGTGGAGCCGTCTGGAGAAAAGAATGAAACTAGGAATGAAGAGGATGTTGGGTTCTCTGGTCGGGAGAATAATTTTGAATTATTGAGTATTGATTTTCTTAAAAGCATACTAAATTTTTTGCAGGTCCAATTTTAGGATATGGAAAAGGCTTTGGTGACCCTGGTGAGATTCTCCAACAGGATGATGAGACACACAATGTTGGGAGTGGCCTCAAGAGAAGCAAAGATTAGCAAAAAACTAAAGAAGCAAGGAAAGGTTGAATCCCTCAAACTGCTGGATGAAACAGATGAACCTTATTGGTGGGAGTATGTGCTCTCTTAGGGGAGTATGGGGACCTGTTAAGGAAGGCCAACTAATGGCTTGGGTTATTGTCTTTCCTGCTTTTGATGGGTTTTCTATTTTTTATCATTATCTGGGACTGTTTCTATTTTATCTTTAAGATTTGGTGGAATACCACCTGGTATATTGTGGACTTAATCAATAGTCTTTGTAGCTTAAATTTTCCTGGTAGTAACTTTTTTTTTGATAATTATGGGCTAGACTATAGTGATGGTTTTAAATCTAGGCCTACGAGCCATTATCATGCTGTTTTTTGGTTTGGTTGGTAGTGTTGTTTTCCACCTTGGTATCTTTTTTTGATCTGCTATTGTTCCATAGGATTAGGCCCCTTCCCTGCTTATATTATAAAAAACAAATCGGTTATTCGATAAATGAGAGATTTTTAGGATATCTATTCTTCTTCTCATATCATCTCTTATTCTTATGGATTTCATTCTATATTTTTATGATATAAGTTTATTCACTTCTTTCAACAACTCTCAGTTTGAAAATACACTACTGAGGTGGAAGCCTTTTGGGAAGACAAGCCAATATTATCATCTATACATTGTGTGATAATAGAAGTAGAGGCATCTAAGTATAAGAAAGGGAATTTCCTCTATTTTACTAGCATACTTGTAGGATTGACCTAAGTTGAAGTGGCTACAACCACATTGAGAGGAATAACATGAGTTTACATACCTTCGCTAAGATCATATTCTCTTTGAACTTGTTCACTTTATTTTTTTAAAAAAAAAGGAGTTCATCATAGTTAGAATCCATCTAGTTCATTTCCCCTTAGAAATTCAAGATTTAGAATGGGTGTTTGGGAATTACTACCCAACTGAGGTGTGGTTAAGGTTCTTTCCTTGCAATTTACAAAAGTATCAATTAGAGGTTATGTGGTCTTACTTGCATCCTTATTCTTGCATTTTTTTCTTTGGTTTGGAAGCTTGCTAGCTAACTTCCTTCTAGGATTAGTATGGAACAAAGATATTCTTCAATCCATCTTCGATAATGAACCTTATTCTTTTTAAAATCATTGGTTAGGAGATTATAGACTCACAACCCACAAATAGGAATAAAATATTTAACCAAGTTTGCAAGAATACTTTGAGTGATAGACACACCCAATTTTTCCTTTAAAATTTAATCAAAACACAACTTACAACATAAAAAAATTCCACTACCCAATAATTACTAATGGACATCAAATTTTCCACAAAAATCCCTAGTAGAGTTCCCAATTTTTTGGTGTTTCGATTTGATTTCCTAAAATATTCTAAAGATTATCCATATTTTATGCTTGGAGATCTCATATCAATGGCCAACAAACAAGAAATAATTTCACTATTGCTCTCTTTTGCACTCTAGTTTCTGCAAGACCTAGGGGATAACCCTTCTCAATATCAAAAGGTTTAATATTATATACCAGGATATTGTATTAGTAGACATGTTCTCATAACATACACCAAGAATACATGAAAACCTATGAAAATTGGCTAATTTCCTTGAGAGTTGTCTATGGATAGTTTTGAGAGCATATATAATTTAACAAGTCAATGAAACTTTTGAAATAATGCTTAATTTTGAACGGTCCTAGACCTACAACTAGTTTACTTGGTTGGATTGGTGGCTTAAATCATGGGTAATAGTGTCAAAGGATCTTGAAAATGCTCCCTAATAAAAAATGTAGAAAAAACTCAATGGAATCTTAACATTATTTCCTTACAATAATGTATCCTATACTAAGATTCAACTTCAATTCTTCTTAACAATCCATAAATAGTTTGAGACTCTCAAATTTTCAAGTACAGAGAATTAATCTATTACTTTAACAAAATCTATAAAAGAAACATTCATTGCATAGTGATGTAAAGATGAACTCAAAAAATTACTGATCAATTTTATTCTTGAGAGAATTAAAGCATACATTGGAGATAATTACCATTGATCCACCTTTCAAATGATATTTGTATCTTCTGAGTTTGTATATTGATATATAGAGAATTTTACATTTTCTTTCGCCTTTTTTAATAAAATCTAGAATAAGATTATTCTCATCTAAACACAACTTTCCTAGTTACAATCTTCTAGGATCCTAAAAAATGGATCGAAATCCCTTTGTATAGAAACAAGGAAATCTTAGATCCTTGAATAGATGTCATAATTTAATTTTCCAAACTGTTCATTTGACCAAACAAACTGGTGGTACAACTGCCCCATATAAGACAATAAGTACAACACTAGGAGACAAAATAGTTCTAGGAGCCAGTGGAGGAGATATTTTTTTGATGTGCATAATACTTGAAAAAATTTGGTAGCTGCATGATGTTGTCAGTTATATTTCTCCACCCATGCTACACAAGTATCATCTAGAGGTCAAATAAAAGTAAGAATTTGACTAGAAAAATTAAAAGGAGAAGAATATTCCTCATTTGTCCACTTCTTAGCTTCTTAAAGAACTTTACTAAGCCTATGTATAGCTTTATTAGTTTTTCCATGGAAATATTGTATTCATCCCTATCCACTTTATTATTTGCACAAATATAACTATGAATGGAAGGTAAGATGCTGGTGAACTCTACTCTCCACAATCTATATGCCTTAATCTCTCCTCTTGATATTTAGGGAATCAAATCTCCCACCAAATCCTCAAAAAAACTCAAAACTTGTTTTAAAGAAAACTAAAAACTTTCATTGATAATCAAGTTCTCCTCCACTACTCAAGATTTTTCTAAAAAATTTGATAATGCGCTAGGAGTACAGGTACATCAAATTGGCCATGTTAAAAAAAATTCCCATCATTGGAATCTTTAGATTCCAGAAATATAAGATGCTCTTCAAGTTACATTTCACTTGGAAATGGTTGGCATGAATATTCCTTAAGGAACTATAACCATTTTAGGTCTCTTCAAGGTGACTAAGGATGCATGATAACATATGTTCAAGTAGGTTATCAATTATATCTATAGAATATTTACCTTCCTCCACCTTTTTTGTTTTCTTTAATTCTTGAATCTTCTTGAGTGATGAACTTATAATTCCTTGATTTTCAAATTTAATTCCTCATTTTCTATAGATGATGAATCATTTGTAATATCTTGAGGAGGTGGAAGAAATCCTAAAACTTTATTGTACTCTTGTAGTAGTCTCACAGTCTAATCATTAGCTTTCTTTAGATAAACTTCTAATTTCCTTCCTACTGCCCCAATGAAGATGGTTGTGTTCACTATCAAATATGATACCTAAAGAGAACTTGTGTCTCCAAGCCTTCTTACAATTTTATTTTCAACCAAATCATTGGCATCCCTTATCATTTTTGGCTTGTTGGTTTCAAGGTATATGGGCCATACTACTAAGGTATCATTCTTTGGACTAAATATTGAGCCAAAATACAAGGACTCTACTTGCTCCTCAGAGGTGACGACTGGGTCATCTCCTTCTTTCCTTCTCAATGTATCAAAACATATAGTTGAAGAGATATCCGATCCTTCCAACAACAAAAAATAATAGTTTCTAACTTTTTCCCTCCCCCTTTAAGTGATCATGTTTAAAATGTAAAAAATTACTTTAGATAAAACTTCTACAACTAACTTTTCCCTATCCTCTTCTTTCATATTTTCTCTTATTTCCTTTAATTTCCTCTTTTACAATTTTTTCTTGAGGATGAAATATTTGAACTCCTTGGTGGTGATGAATCTATCATCCACCATGAACTTAATGCAATCAAATAGTCTTCTGATACTACTCTTCCAATCTAAAATTTAATTAATGCTTTGTTACTGGAGGGAGCTTCAACCATAACCCTTGGTATTGGGTTGATGACTTGGCTTATTTCCTTAATGTTTGGTACATACTCATCATCACCCATAGGGTAATCTACCAAGGTTTGAGGGTCAATTTGTTGCAATGGCATCTATTATTTAGGGGTTTGTTACATAACGACTTGGGTAGATGATTCAGACCTTTGAATTGTACCTAAGGCACATTAGCCAATAAATTGTTGGCATTATTCATCATCATTATTATTATGAGGATGGGGTATGCAATATCTATATGGGCCCCTTTGTAAGAGGGACCTAACCCTTTTCTCTTTTCTTCTACTATCTATAGCTTTATGCATGTCTCCCTCTTTTTCTTCACCTCATTTTCAAATGAGAAATTTCTTATTAAATAATCAACCTTATCAAAATGATATATATATTTCGACAACTTATATGTAGTTCTTGTATTGTGGATGATTTTTTATAGATCATAACTCCTTATTTTATCCAACCTCATCCTATATGGATGTAATTTAGTGTATAGTAGCTCCAGGATTTCCTTATATGTTTTTGATTAATGATAAATAGGTTTTGAAGGGTACTTGAAACCCTGTACAAAAAGGAATAGTGGAAAAAAAGATGTACAATGGATTGCCCACCCAACACACCAAAAACAAGATGATTACTAGAACATCAACAGACCATCAACGAAAACAACAAAAATCAGCAGAGCAAAAAAAAACCATTAGAGAAGTTCTTTGAGCATCCTTGCTACTCCCATATCCTTAGATGGTAGCCTATCATGCATCTCCATTAAGCCTAGGGACCAAATAATGAATATCCTTAGGATTTCCTTAGATGTTCAATGGAAGTAAAAAATGAACAATATTTCTGATAGGAGAGAACCTTTTTTCCTGTTCCTAAAATGAGTCTTATCAAACTCATTCAATTGCCACATGACTTCCAAGAATGCAATTCTATTAGGCACTGATGTGGGAAATATGTGGGGGGTCACTTGGGCACCATAAACTCTAATGAGTGTGGAATCTATGTAGAAAAACCAATCTCCCAAATTATGCTAAATCCCTAGCTCTAGTTGTTGGTCTATGGTCTTAGAAACCTTCTAACCTTCACTGTTATTCTCTAGTCTAGAGGTTGTCCCAAGTTTCTAAGAATATCCTTTATGAAGAACTCCTCAAAGATAACAAAATTGACCTTCTTATAGTTGTTGTCCTAAATATATGTCTATTCCTAGACATGTAGCATATGATTTTGCTCATCAATAGGTCTAACTTGCAACAATTGTGACCAAAATCTTCTACCATGGAACAATACAATATGTCACAAAAGTGAGTACCACTTGAAACAAACCATGTCACCATCGTTCTTCAATTTTGACAAACTTTTATTTATACCATTGTAGTGTAGAAAAAAGTAACCCTTTTTCACACTTAATTTGAGAATGAATAATTCATGATAAAATGGACTTAATTGTGCCTTATTTAGGGTGTTGTAAAGTGTATTTTTATGCTTTCACACTAATCTAGGGATCTACTAAATAATTGAGGTTAAATTGAGCTTAATCGACCCCTTAAATTCAAATCCAAGCCTAATTTATTGCATTTTACAAGGGATAAAGCCTAAAACTCATAAATGAAATTACACAACACTTAATTTTGTAAGGAATGTATCCTAGGATAGTGACCTAGGACCCATTCACCACCTAGCGAATTGGTCCTCACTAGGTCCTAGGACCCCCTTTTGGCATGACATTTCACATTCCTTGAAACATGTCCTAGTTAGGTCTTCTAGGACCCATTATCCCTATGGAAAATGGGTCCTCACTAACTTAGGACACCCCCCTTGGGGTGTGGTTTTGGTGGTATTTTAATAATTTCAAATCCTAGATCTGATGTTGGCTTTTGTTATTTGAATTTTGAGATTTCATCTTAAGTTAAGTATAAATATAAGGTTATTTTCACATAGTTTCATCTAAGATCACCTAGAAGACTTTCATGAGATCAAGTAACTTTCACAAGAGCATTATAGAGCATTCAAGAGCATTCAAGAAGGAATTTAAAGGTAGATTATTGAAGTTTATTGCAGCAATCAAAGGTCATATTATCATGTCAAAGGCAAAGTGCATCATGCATGTTGTTGAGCTAATATGTTGATGTAGCATTGGAGATCCTATTCAAGCATTGTTTCATATCAAAGTTCAAGATCAACATCTACATACATTGAGGCTGCTTCATGCTAGATTGTTAATTTGTACTCCAAGGTTCAATTGAGGATTGGTGAGTTGTAGCATCACATTGTTCATTCATCTTCCTTTTATGCATTGTTTCAATTCAAGGTTTGATTACCAAAATGGGGTTTGACCAAGGAAAACCCCTATTCCCTAACACAACAATTTTTTTCTCCTCTTTGATGTGTGATTGCAAGTTTTAGGTTGAAGATCAAGTGGAGAGAAAAATTGGAAAAAGTTGTTAAAGTTGTAAAAGTTATCTTTCTTGTAAAATCACAGAAACTAAGCTACAAAATTTATTTCTGACTTTTGGAAGCTAATCACCTAAGATCTGGGAGCACAGACATTGAAGAACAAGACCCCAAAATTGATTTTCCAAAACCCTAATAGGGACCCATTTTCCATTGGGCGAATGAGTCCTCAATGAGGCCTAAAAAAGCAATTTCTGCAATAGGTACACATCATTTTACCATCTTAAAACCTACCTTTTTACTATCATAACAATGAGGTTTGTTTTTTGATTGTTGTTTATGCATTATACCTTTCATAATTGAGTGAAACTGACAGACAAAAAATTAGGTGTACCCATTTGTTGATCTCATTTGTGGTGCACCTACATTTTTCTTTGTTTCAACCATATGTAATGAAAGTGACATAATCAAAGGGCCTATTGATATCCCTATTTTCCTTGATGCATGTTGTCAACAATATTATGTTTATAGGATTTTCAATCTTGAAATCCATGCATAAAGCTTGACATATGGAAAATTATGTCTTAATAAATTAATCTTCAAAAATATCATAATTGAAGGGCTCTAATTCATCTATCTTGAACCTAATTATTTCCTTAATTGGTACTTTTTTTTAATGTTTGTTAGCTTATTTGATCCTATAGCTATCTCTTAGCCTACCATATTCTCTTCTTAGGGCTCCAAGGTTAATTAAAAGTTGAGCATTCCTAATTTTAAACCTCACAAATATAGTTTTTGTCTAGTTTAATCAAAGGTCCACCCTCTTTATTGCAAATAAAATTCTTCTCTCACATATAACATTTGGCTAATTCCTTAGTTAGGTCAAAATTTATGAAAATTTTTGGGATTACAAGTATTCCCTGCCCCATCCTCTTAATATTATTAATAAGCTTGGTAGTCATGCACTTGTTAAAATCATATCTAAAGAGGGTTCACCCATGAACTTGGATCACTACATCCTTCTAAGTTTCATCTTTATCTATGATTCTATCTGATAAAAGCCCTATTCCCTAGACATTCCTTTCCCTTTTAGATGAACCTAGTATTTGGGCAATTACATCCTCATCTAAACTCCTTTTGAATCCCTTAGAAGTTTGAGCCATTTTAGCAAGGTTGGTGTTTAGGTTTTAATAGAACTAGGGTTCTTAAGAAATTTAGAAATTGTACAATTTTCTCAATAAAATTCAACATGCACAAAGCCCTTGGATAAATTATTTTACAAAAATTAAACTCAAGGACAAAAAACCTATCACTTTTAGCAAGAAAATTTAACACCAGGTTGAGAATTCCTTGTAGTTCTCTTGAAAAACTTTAAAATCCCTCTTAAAAATGCCCTTGTAGATGCTTGAACAATTCAAATTATGGATATTCTTTGTGCAGAGATAATTTATATTCTTTAATAAGATAAGATGAATACAACTACATGAAAAATTGTTAGATAACAACAAATTTCACCATTACAGATCATACACACAACCCACCTATTTTTGTTTAACCATTTTTGGTAATTTTGAATTTTGACCATAGATCTCCATTGGTTACAACATGTCAATGACTATTGCAGCACCTCTCTATATTTGAAAATATTTTATCTTTAATGCCATGTAAAGCCACTTCTTTCATCACCACTATGCCCCCCATAAGAACAATTGTCATTTTTTCGTTTTATTGTAGATTCAATAATTTTGAGCTTTGAGAATCTATGATATGAAAATAGCTCATGATATGGTGACACTAGGATGATGTGCCATTATTTCGTATACATGCATCTTAGCATGTCACTATTGAAACTTGTGATGAACCTTGGTAAGCGATCGATTAGTATTTTTCCACATGAAAATATGGTTTTTCATTTTGTGATCCTGCAATATAGAAAAATATCTCCTTCTTAAACAACTTAAGTACACATGTTTGGTTTTTGGTGTTTTGTGGCTTCTAGAGAACTTTCATTATAAATTTTTGATAAACCTAAGGAGTGTAATTCAATATAATTTATTTGTCTTGAATTATGTGCACTTTAATAGAGCCGAAATAGTTCTTGCACTAACACGTGGGGTATTTCACACTGTCATGGTTTCAATTTTAGCCCCCAATTTGAACCTGGAAAATAAAAAGGGACCACAACAAAAACATGACTCAACACCTATATGACAGATGTCCAAATTTTTCCAACTCCCAATATTTAGCCAAATACTAGAAATGAGCTTGTGGTAAAGTAAAAAAAAAAACAACTTGCATGATAAAATATAATAATGACAAAGGGGTCCAACCCAAATAGTGGTGGGGTCAAAAAATTAAAGATGCGGGTGATGCACTTAAGTGACCAAATAAAGCACGAGATTTTTCTTGGAAGAGTAAGTCACTAGGATTAGGGGTGAGTTACCTTATAAACATAAAGCCTTCCAAAATGATCTTAAGATACTGAAAAGTGGTTGAGGAAATTAATTTACAACTAGAATGCAAAGTGATGAACTCAGGGCACAAACTATAGAGCCTAAATCCTTAGGGTTTTTAGAGTTAGAGATTTCATTAAAAAAATTTAAGAAATAGAAAATCCTTAATGTATAGGATGGTTAGCTTATATATATCATAAGTATAATAGTGAATAGTTAATCATACATATATATCCAATGTGAATGATCTATACATATATCATACGTTCACATACACAACTAGTGATGTTGAAATAGATGCAACCTATTGCATGCATCATCCCACTACCTAGTTCACAATCACATAAGCCTATAAGTAGATCTCAATTGGAAAAGGAATGTCAATGCATCCCATACTACACCATGTGTCCTATTATATTTCCAATTCATCGCCATCTATGAAAAAGTTAAGAAACCCATACTAATTGATGCCATTATTGACAAGGGCATCAGTAACAAATATCTACAAAACCTAAGGACATTTGCACAAGTACACAATCAATTAAAAACATGTAAACAATGAGAGAATGACACATACACAATGAGTGACTAACACCTACTCTTTTTGTGCATCCTAGATAGAAAAAGAATGTCGATGCATTGCATAGTACATCATGCCCATCCATCCTTTTTCTCATTATTTTTCACCTATTTTGATGATGGAAAGAATTTATTTAGTGTATCCTATACTGCATTAGGGGTCCACCTTCTTTCCAAGGGTCATATACTTGCACAAGTGAGATTTCCACTTGAGTAGTGAACCTATTCAACCCAGTAGATTCTAACTTCAATTTCCCATAGGCCATTGGCAACAAGTTTATCCACCAAGGAAGAAGTAGCTTTCAATATATACTACTTTGTGATCATAGTGATATTTTTAGCTATCTTCACAACATGGTTAACACTTGGCATCAATCACCCCCATGCTATATGTGAATACCATCTAATCCTCTTGATATAACAATTCACACTAGTTACTATTACTTGTATGGTAGGGTAACTACCCATGCAATTGTTCCTATATCATAGCTACTATAGCCTTTGACAACCTTCATCTTCATGAACCAAGTGAACATAGGGTAATCCCTTGCATTAGCTAAGGCATCAATCATTGCCACAATCTAATGACTATCTATCAATACTTAAAATAGCTTAGAGGTTAACACTTGTTGAGGGTCATACATATTGGGGTTCATAAATATTGGTTAAATTATTGACCTAGACAATTATATCACAATCAACTAATTCAAGAGCCTATACTTAGAGTCTTGTAAGTCTAGAGTTGAATTTCACAAAAATATAAGTATCACATTGATTCCACAGGAGATGGCCACTACTCAACATGCACACATAAATAAATATTGACTATAAATTAGTTAAATACACTTGTTTAAGTAAAATATATAAGTAGAACACATATTTTAGAAGCACATTCTTTATTAAAAGATACAAGGAAAAAATAACGAACCTTATTCAATAATACTTTTAGGTTTTGTTGCCAATGACATATGCAATCATAAAGAATGTCATCCTAACTTCAACCCATAATTAGATACATAGAAAAAACAAGTGGATCATCTATAGCCCATATGAATACTCATTATTCACCTCATTAAATATTATTAACCAAATATACATTATTAGATATAAGATATCAAGATTATTTAGCTCATTTATAACCATCTAATATAATTTGAGCCTCAAATTGAATCCTATTGAAGGGGAAATGCCAAATAAGTTTAGGAAAAAACCCCAACCCTAGAGATATCCCCGTAAAACCCGCCCCTACAAACTTGAGGTCACAGGGGCATACTTTTCCAAAGGACTACCTATGTATCCACATCTAAATAGGATCAAAGTTAAATTTATTTCTTCTCACAAGGTCTCCCAAAGGACACACATGCACATGTTTCCCATAATAAGGGTTTTAGTAACTTTTTCCCTCAATTAATAATACTTAATAATATTAAAGAAAATCATAACTAAATTCACATTTAGTAACACATACTATAACACCTCCCTTTAAGGATATAAAGGTCGTGAATCAAACTCCACCTATTATTATTTATACTTGAAAGTAAAACATTAGAAATCTTTTAGGTTCACCTCATTAACATAGAGACTAGGCTAATTACCTACTTGTGAGAAATTCTATTTTATTACACATACATTATGACGATTATCATATGACTCACAACACATCTCTCAATACTTAGATTTTTGAAGTAATCTCTAATTTGATTCCTTACATACAAATGCTAGGATAAAAAAGGAGTCAAACTAGTTCTTTATAACACATCTACCCTTTTTCTAGGGATGAAAAGCTATGATAGGGTTGAAGGATATAATAGTCTTAAAAACATGTACACCTAATTTCTCATGCTTAGTTTACCAACATTATTATGTCTATTTTTTTCCAAACTTGAAAAGTTTCTAGTCCCATATACCTCATCATAGGAGTACACAACCCTTTTAGAGTTTCCCATAGTGGATGAAATTCTACATTATATTAATTTCTAACAACATATTTAAAATAAAATAAATCATGTCATATCAAATGACAAGACACCAATTATAATATATTCACAATGCAATAATTATTCAAAGACCCCATATGACTCCAAGTAATGTCCTACTCTAATATGATTTTGTAGAGGAGGGGATAAATGCTACTCTCAATATAATGGGATCTTAAGGACCAAATCACTCTCAAATACCTCAATTGACACAAATCAACTGAACTAGAAATAAAAGTATTGAAAACTAAATTCTAAGGTATGCTTAACAATAGATGTAACTAAAAATGTTAAATAACTTACAAATATGGGGTGATAAAAATATTTACTTCACAAAAATAAAAAAGAACTAATTACGTAGAATATGATACTAGTTGGATGAAGTCTTGGCCTCCAATGCTATCACACCATGAAGATATATTCACATCCGCACTATCGTCTGTACGAATAAAGCCCAAAAATTGAACTAGAATGAAGTCCTTTGCTCGCTGTACCTACTTGTCACCTACACACATGGAGATGGGGAAAATTCTTGGGGCTGTATAGGGTTTTTCCTTAGGTAAACCCTTGCTTTGGGGTTTTCACCTCCATGAACAACCAAACAAGATTGAAAGAAATAAAAAATAAAATATATGTGCGATAGAAATAAACCTTGTTATGGAGTTGAACCCCTATCATAATAAAAAGACACTAGACAAGATCATATATATATATATATATATAATACATAGTTTGGAAAATAAGAAAGAGATCGTTATTGATATTTTTGGCCCCTCTTTCGAGATAATAGACATGACAAGATCATAAAAAGAGGAGTCTTTGCTACTGCAAATGTCCAAGATGTAAAAGCATATTTGCAGAGTTTCATTAAGAGAGAGAGATATGGAGAACCGAGTGAAAAAATTGCCAAAAACCTCTTAAAATGAGGAAGTAAAGTAAGTTTTATTCTTGAATTGGGTGGGAATAGTTGTTATAGTCATATTTAGGTGCTAGGACATGCATCACAAATAAACTAGGTAGGATATTCCTATTTGAGTCTTGGATTTTATTGGGATGTCTATGTGCTCCATAGATGTTTGCTCTCCATGCTCCCATCTAACCAAATTATTTGAAAATTCAAACCACAAGCTGCTAATGCTTCATCATGTCCATCCATGAGATTGACAACATAAAATCTCAATAATGTATTTTTCATAAATGCATCAAGCATAATGCATAAGTATGAAATTGGTATAGGGTGCAATTTGTGACACTACATTTTTCCCTCACTTTAGTGAGTTGTTCACTTAGATAGATTAGCTACACTAATGCAGTAAAAAATATGTACAAAATTAACTACAAGAAGTATATTAATTACCCTAAAAAATGATAATATAATGGTCATAGAGGTTGACTAGGTGAATGTAGAAAATGCCCCCAATGCTCGAAAAAATCTACAGCATATGACATAAAAGTTTGGGTGCTACAAAATAAAAACTACGTCAATTTTGAAAAAGGAAGAAGCTACTTTGACGAGATGAATGCTTAAGAAGACGTTAGTGAGTCTGAAGAAAAAAATGATGATGCAAACAATACTCACACCTTCCTCCCACATATTCAATTCCAAATTTTAAATTTTCCTAGGCACATACAATATTCCTCTATTTACTATTTCAATCCCAATCAAACTCATTATGATAATTTTATTTGTCAAAATAAATATTCAAACTAAATTGATACAAAATTTATGGAAGCAATACAATTTATTAAGATCAATTCACAATCTGATAATTTTATTTGTCAAAATCAATATTCAATTTATTGTAGCCACCATATTGTGGCACGACCTGCTATATTCTCTGCTAACTTCATATTAATTAAATCTTAGTTGTTGCTCCTCACTCTTTAAGCGTAGCCCTCCTTTCTTATCCATGTTTTACAACCCTCTCCCTCTTTAAATGCGTACTTTGAATTTTATTTATTACTTGGGATTTCCACGTTTCCCCCAGTTACACCTCTTTCTGTTGTAATTTTAAAAATGTTAATAAAAAATGAGTGCAACAGTGCCTATTACCTCTCCAACTTCCTCAATTTGTAATTTTTAACTTCTCTCATAGATCTTGTGCCCTTTCAGATCATCCATATTCCTTTGGAGAATATTGCATATCACACCCCTTAATTTATTTTTGCACAAATTTTAAATAGTTGAAAGATATTAAGAAAGTATTTTATTTATTTATTCTCTCTTTGAATTTCATTTATTCCCCATACACATCTAATTAATTTTATTTATTTTACTTCATTCAAATCTCCTTTCCAAGTATGAATTTATCTCCCTTAGTCTGGATTATATTTTTCTTGGTTTTGTAGGACTTCAAATCTAGAAAATGTCTTTATGAGACGTCTAATATGAACATGGAGTTGAAAACCAACTTTTGATACAATTTTTTGCCAAAAGCTCAAAATTTCATGAAAATTTGTGAGGATGTGTGATTAGATATTACGAAACTTCCCTCCAAGCAATTTTTCTCTAACCTTCATAAATCCAAACTTTAATTTTCTCATAAATTGCAAGCCACAATTAGATAATTTTAAATTCTCTTAAACCAAAAGGAATTTGATTACAATTATTTTTCTCATTAGGAAAGATATCATCAATAATATTTCTCTAGAAGGATTTTTTCCCATCTCTTATGAAACTTCATAAATAATTGTTTTTCTAAAACAACCCTACAGAGCCTTAAAACAATGTTTGGAAAAAAACTTGAATTTTGCAATTTTTGATCAGGTTTCTAGATTCCTACTACTAAGAGATGTCTAAAAACATAAACATAAACAAAAAAACCCCCAAAACTAAAAATTCAACTAAAATATTTTTGGGTGATGCAGGATCGCCTATAGACCCGGATGCTCCTGCATTAGTTGATAAAGGTGTGAATATATGCCCCCTCATGTTTTTTCCCCCAACAAGGAAGGTAAAAAATAGGAAGGTAGTCAAATCATAATTGCCACAAAAAAATTCAAAAATGGGTGAAAATTTGACTATATATTTACAAAGTGGGTCCTAAAAGGGTCATTTTGACTATTCACGATGAAGATTTTCACATAGAGTTCTATAGAGCTTGAGTGCAAATGCCTCACAAATGAGATTTTTGGCCACCATACATAGAGAAGCTTTAGACCACCGTAGAGACTAACAATCCCTTAGATGAGGTAGGCCAAAATTTTAAGATTTTCCTTTATTTAATGTATTTAATTATAGTAGGAAAAGAATAAGTAGTATAGGTGTTCGAATTGTGCATTGGCATCCCAAACCCGTGCTGGCATCTAGGACCCCACTCATTCATCCCAAGGAAAATTCCACACTAGTGTCTTACTGATGTGCTTTTGTCCTAGGGATGCATTGTCATCTAGAAGGGTGTGCTAGCATCCTTGAAGTCAAAAGTAAAAAAATGTGTTTGTAGACATGCAAAAATGACCTAACACATATCACACATCCTGAACTGCATTTTTCCATCATTGACATCACTTTCATTATTAGTATTGCATTTCAAATCATTTTCATTATTAACCCTATTTTATTCTATTAATTGAATAATCTTTAATTATTTAATTAATTCACTATTTCATCATTAATTTAACCTTATCTCTCTTGATTAATTAAATAAACATTACTTATTTAATTATGTCACTAATATACCTTATTCATATAAATTAACTAAATTGTCATTATTGATTATTTAATCAATCCTATTCCCCTCTCCAAATTAAATAATTAATTCACTCAACATAATGTGTTAATAAATGAATTTCCTTTATTTATTAATTCAAAATTATCTTGCATGTTTATCTCCAATATTAATTAATTATTCAATCAACTAATTATCCTCACCCCTTTTTATTGAGTAAATCATGACCACTGATTTCTCACTCTAATTGGTTAACTAACCCATCCCTTTCCACCGATTGCTCAATCCCACTAAACTTTCAACTTGATTTCTTCATTCTCACGAATCATTCAATCTAATCCCACCGATTATTCAATTAAAATATTTAAATGGATCTATTAGAGGAGTTAACTGATCAATCTATTTCCTCTCAACGATTCTCAACCATCGATCATGATCTTTCATTGTTGAATCTCGATCGTTCATCTAAAACCTAAAACTATATAAAACAACCCTCTTTCCTCTCAAAAATGATTGAATACAAAGCATTTGTGGAAAGGTCATGTCAAATTGACTATTGAAGCACATTGATCCAATACTTACATCTTCGATCACCATTAATATACCTTTTTGAAGCTTTCATACAACAATGGAGGCTTCATATTGATCCAATGCAATACATCAATACAAATACACTTCGACATGGGATGGTATACCTATATTTCATGAATTCATTTATTGTTCTTGCTTATGCTTACCTTTATTGATTGAATTCTTTGCTTTATAGTTTATTTCATGATTATGGTTGGAATTTATCCTTTTTCTTTGTTTTGATTTGATTGATTCATTGTTGTGTTTCCTTATGCATATTTCCCCCTATACATTAATTGGCACACCCATACTTGAACCACGTTGTCTCTAAGCTTTATGTAGGCAAGGCCATCATTAATGAGCCCTTGAGGCACTAGGTCAGTCCCTTTAGGTACCCTTATTTGTCTCTAAATCTCTATAAAATATCAAAAATAGCATCAAATAACATCAAAAGGCACAAAAGCATTAAAAAAGTCTCAAAATACCTATCTCCATTGTCACCTATCCGCAATAAACATTCCATTCATAATAAACAATCATCGCCTTCAACCTTTGACAAAGCAATCAGCAAGCAAAACAAACATCGAAATCTAAAACTTCTAAGCAAAAGATCACACAGATTTTATTGCAATCAAACTAAAACAATGCCAAAGTGTTAACTACGTATCTATTGAAAATTCACCATCTACATCTTGAGATATGTCTTAATAGATAGATCATTCCTACAATAGACATCATTAGCGAATAACAACCTAAAACCTCAAAACATATATGGCAAGTGATACAACAATATTGTTTATCTTTTTATGATCTTAATTTTTTATTTATTTATCTTATTGTCACATTCCCAAGATATCTCAAGGATTTCTAGAAGGATTTAGAGAGGAAGGAACGTGGCATGAATTATCAATTTTTGTTTGATTTGTTTGTTAGATATTTTTGTAATACTATTATGGTGAATACTTTCTTTGTTCTATGTATGAAAGACATTTTATGGCAATTTGTGTAGCGGTTGCATGTTAGGTACTCCATACCTCTTCATGTAACTAATATGAAATGTTTTGAAACTTCTTACCCATAAACTCTAACAAAGTTTTTGTATGTCTAGTATGAGAAATAATTCTCCTTGTTTGTAGAGTCAAAGTCCATGCAATGGATACAAAGCCACCTCAGTCATTAATTCCCAGGTGCATCATATTTGTTTGCTACATTAATAAGGATTGCTAAAAATATGAAGTCTCTATGAAAGAAAAAGAAAACTCATCAATGACTAACAACATTAATTTTCTTCTAAAAGGATCCAACTAACACTTCTTCTAACTAACATCTCCATCCTGCATCACAATATCATTAGTACCAGATGCATCCTGTATCCACAATCTCATTAGTGCATATCACATGACCATAATAAAATGAAAAATATCATACATCATATATCATCACCCATCACATACATATATAAATCATCCATACATCCATACCATATAATTGCATCAAAAAAGTATAAAAACATATAATCTTCCATAATCATCCATAATCATCTCATAACACATAATAAGCCGCATCAACAATGGTATATCTCATATATATATCATCAAATGTCATATACATCATCAAGCATCATCTGTGATATCAAAATATACAAAAAAATATATGAGGACTCAACTAGGCCGATGAATGTATATACAAAATAACACATCTACACAAGTCTCTGATACAATATATAAAGATCATAAAAAAATCAACCATGTTGGCCATCTCGAGGTGGGAATCTATGTTGCTGCTACTGGCTCTAATGGGGAGATGGTTGTGGAATAATGAGAGATTGATGAGGTTGTCTAATTGACTACCCACTAGACTCTACACTTGTCTAAACACTCGGCTCTCCAAAATGAGGTTGTCTCTAAGCCCTCGAAACAAAGGCCTCATACAAGGTCTGGTAATAGGTGCTCTCTCTCATTAGTCGATCTCACTTAGCCTCATACTAAACTAGGGGAATGGAAGAGGCTAATGAAATATCTATTGCTAGTCTCTATTGCCTCTTAGTGGCTAGCTCTTACCTTAAAGCATCTCTCTCTTGACATATACCATCCCACACTATAGTAATGAAAACAACTTTTCCCTCTTCTGCTTATCACAAAGCAATCTTGGCATTGCTCTCTATCAATCAAGCATCCCTATCAACTGTTAGCCATGCTATCTGAGCTATTGCATACCCATATGGGGGAAGTCCCTGTGGTGCATCCTATTGTGGTTGTTGATCATGGTGCTGTAAGAGAGGGGGACCAACCACGTTCAAGGCCCCAGGTCATGGAGAGCCAAGAGTAGAAGGCTTCCCTAACTTACCTCACTCTAAAGGAATGTTTTGAAATGAGGGAAGAGAATGATGAGGACTATAAGGTCCTTCAATCACTCTACAAACCTAAAATTCAGTTTTGGGGCTAGGTGGGCTAGCTTTCAGGTTCAACATTGTACCTCAGATAGATCTCTACCTGAGGATGAAAGTGCGGTTCTTGGACGATAGCATGACGTAGTGGCATCTCTTAGGTGCGTTGGCATCTGTATGACTAGAGGACTGAAAATATAGTGGGAACTACCAAAAAATGAGCTGACAACCTAGCTAATGGTTTCTAAAGAAAAAAAATAGAACTATAAAGTAAGAGATATATAAATGAATATGATAAAGAAAATATATTAAATCTAGGGTAACAAAGATGATCTCACAAAAGAGCCTATTTTCCAGCTAGCTCCAAATGCATGTTCACCTACACACAAGAAGGAGAAAAATTGTTGGGGGGATGTATAGGGGTCTGCCTTAGTCAAACCCTCGTTTTGGTGTTTCCACCTACACAAATAGCCAAGATAGCAACGATAGAGAAATATGTGATAAAAAAGGAAGGAAAGTAGAGAACATAATAAACACTACAAGACAGTAATGTGCTACTCAACCAAATTGTTGAGAGGAGTGAAAATGCTTACCACCTCCACCACGAGCTCACTAGCTATTGGAGAAGGGGAGAGGACTCAAGCCTCTATTGCAATGGTGTTTTTTCACAATTTTTCTACGAAGTTGATGGAGTGTTGTTGCTGCTGCTATGGAGTGCTAAAGTGCTGCTTGAGAGTGGTGGATGCTTGAGAATGCAAGAAAGATTGTGTAGAAGATTGCTAGAACTTGTGAAGAAGATGTGAAGATATGAAATACATGAAGGAAGAGTGTTTTTGAAGGTGGGATGAGAAAAATGGTCATATTTCGGTCGGTTGGTCGAAGAGGGGTGTTACAAATCGACCCTAATGGGAAGTGTAACACCTCTACTAGCTTTAGATACAGGAATCCATTAGGGATGTAAGAATGCTACATAGACATCTGTGCACCTTGTAGGCACCTCTGGCAATTATTCTTCTACTAATGCAAAAGAAAGACACCAAGTGAAACGAAGGCAATGGGTTGATGTGGAATTTTTCCTTTGGATTTGGTTTTCTAAGGTGAGGAAGTGTAAAAGGGGAATTTGCATAAGGGGTGAAAATTTGTGCCTATACATTTTTCCCCCACTTTAACAAGCACAAATACTGATGAGTGCTTTGGTAAAGTAGATCAGAGAGTGAATAGGATTAGAAATGTATACTTGAACCGTTGAGGAAGTAGACCATGATATGGCGAACTCGAGAGCACAGGACAAGCAAAGGACTTCATAGCCCCGTAGAACTATGAAGTTGTAGAATGAAAGTGTCTTACAGGCCCATAGACCTGTGAGGAAGGTGTCCTCCAAGATCTATCACATGAAGGATACCTAGAAAAACACTTTATAGACCTGTAGATCTACAAGGAAGCATCCCCCAAGATCTCTCACATGGAGGAAGCCAAGAAAGCACCCTACAGACCTGCAGACCTACAAGGAAGGTGTCCCCCAAGATCTCTCACATGGAGGAAACCCAAAGAAAGCACCCTACAGACCTGCAAACTTACAGGGGAGCGACCTCCAAATCTCTCACATGGAGGAAGCTCACAAGAAGCACCCTATAGACCTGTAGATCTGCAGGGAGGTATCCCCCAAGATCTCTCACATGGAGGAAACCTAAGGAAGGGGACTCTGTAGAGTCAGAAAGTAGCTTTATAGGCGCACCCGTAAAGTGACATGTTTACCCGCAGATAGAACATGTCAAAAAGAGGCCACACAAGAAAGTAAGCGGGCAGTCTCACAAACTTCCAAGAAGTTGGAAAAATTTCAAAGGGGTCCCTCAGGAACCCGACATAAACAATGGGTCCACTCAAGGGATGTGCTATTCGAAAGTATGAAAGAGATGTTTCTTTCTTGAATCGATTCATCATTAAGGAATCCTTTTGAAAGATGTTCACTTCATCAAGGAATTCGAAAGGAAGAAGATGGCCCCACATGAGGGGAAGGTCGAAGTTGCTCCCATTTCAGAGGAAGGTTCTCAAGTTCTTTCTTTACGAACCCATGATGAAGGAAACACATTCTATTAGGGTTTTAAGTCAAGAATGTGATTCTTGTAAATAATTTTGTGAAGATTTTCAAGAAAATATTTGTTGGTGATGAATTCCTTTTCTAAAAATCAAAGTGTTATAGAGGTAGTGTTGTCACACATGAGAGGGACAACTCAAGAAAAGAAGAGAGAAAGATAAAGGAAAGATAAAAAGAGAAATGAATATAAACACAGGGCATAGGGTTAGCTTGATATTTTGGGGTCAAAAATACTCATAAAGATATACAAGTATAATAATAGTATATAAAATGAACTATCATCAACCCCCTACTATATCAAACCATGTGAAGAATGCACATGAATAAAAATTAAAAATTAAAAATTGGGTCAACATGGAAGGAAAGCCTAAATTCCCCCAACACTTTACATGATACCCAATTTACTGAAAATCAAACACAAACATGGAAGAATGATGATACACATAGAAGAAGGTTTACGACACAAAAACCACGTCTCTATCCAAGTACCAACAAGGGTGACAATGGTCATCTAGGCCCACATAGCATGATCATGGGCGAACACATCACAACACACACACATCTATTATAAAGATAAA